>CM076239.1:18146914-18359328 GCA_038380155.1 Pseudococcus jackbeardsleyi | reverse complement strand
TGTGTCAATTGCAGTTGAAAGTCTTGACAAAGGCATTCAAAAAGAGACAAGAGTTTTTAAGGTTGCGACATTGGATTTTATAGTTTTTTTTTCAATCGAATGATGTTTTTCTCAGAAAAATTTCACCACCGAGAGTAATTAAATTTCAAAGCACAAAGATTTTTTTTGAAAGCTTAATTTGAAAAAAAGGGTCAAAAATTGCCCTAAGCGAACTTAGAGAGCTCCTGAATCCATTTGAGGCAATAACTCGAAAGTTAGCCCTCAAAAATGTGTATAAGTGGGATCAGATTGAAATGTTGATAATTTTATCAAACCAGGCGTACTTGGTTAACAACCTTGAAATAGATTTTTTTTGACATTTTGGATTAATTTCTGGGACTGTTTCCGTCTCAATATTGTGATAGTCAACGCTGGTTGAGAAGATCGATCCACTTGAAAATTATTCCACGTTATCGCGGATGAAGAATTGTTTTTTTTTTGATCTCTCTTTTCTCGAATTTGTTATGATGCCATTCAATTTGAAAGAGATGACTCCCAAAAGAGGTAGCACTAGATTTGAAATTTCGAGAATATCAACTTTGATATTTTCACATTAAGAAAATGAAATTTAAAAAAAAAATTCCCCGAGGAAACGACAGAAACCAGTAAATAATTGAGTACCGTTTTTCCAAACTGAGCTAACTTCAAAAACCGTGCATGAGGAAAGGGCCTTAGGTGCCATTTTTTTGGAAAGGGCTTAAGGTGCAATCTTTTTCTGAAAAAATTATACCTAGGACCCTTTCCGAAAAAAAATGGCACCTAAGGCCCTTTCCTCATGCACGGTTTTTGAAGTTAGCTCAGTTTGGAAAAACGATACTCAATTGAAAAATACATTATTATTTTTTTGAAAAATAATTCAATTTTACCTTATGTAGTTGTTCGAATTTTTTTTCACGACTTATCTCATATGAATGTTCAGGAAAAATCGTAAAATTTTTGTGAGAATTGTTTCAAGTTTTTGAATAGGTACCCGGTTGTCTAATTTAAGAAATATTGATCAATGATTAGGGATCTGTGTCTGATTTTTTTGGTCAATTGAAAGTCGTGAAGAATCGTTGTGCGTTTTGAGAAACCTGGGATTTGAAAACCGGTTTGGGAACTTGCCTACTTTGAAATTTAACCTCAGTTATCTGAGGAACTTTTTTTCAAAATTTGAATTGCGTATTCAAAGCAGGACTTACCGCTCCCTCCCCCGAGACCCAATTTTTAGATTTGAATCCTGAAAATGAATTCATCGGAGATGAAAATTTTGGTTTTCTACTTTTTCGAGTAAGTTCTTTTAGAGCTTTCTTTTTCGTTTTTCGTTATACCTCTGGTATCAAAATCGCCTTCCTAGATTTGAGAAACCTCAGTGGCTCGATCTATTATGAAATAAGTAGGTAACTGACTTATTTAGTAATTTACAAAAAACTCACATATCTCGCAGTTTGTTCGATGATATTCACGTATTGGTATAGGTTCAGAATCGTGGCCCACTGATAATTATTGGTAAAATAATATCCCTTGTAGTCGACCACAGCTGCTATATACGATTTGTTCGAATTCTTAATTAGCAGATCCACTTCCACTTCCATTCCTCCAAAATAAATCGTAAACAATAACCCCTATAAAAGAAAAAATAAAACAAGTTTGATGGTGAATTGATATTTATACCTAATTGATTAAACAAATGGAATCGTATGATTCGAGTCGATTCTTTCTCACCATGCAAAGTATTATCCAAAACGTGACGGATAAACACACCCATAGTGATTTATTTTTACTTCTTTCTTGCATTGCTTTTGACACCATTGTCAAAAAATGAACTTTCTATGGAATTGCACAACAGTTCCACTATGCTTCATTTACACAAACTTATACCGATACATTTACCGACTTCGGTAATAAATTTTCGAGTCGAAAAAACAAAATTTTCATTACGACTTCGTTCAGCTTTAACTTGTTAGTAAAGATAAAAATGACGTACGTACAATCGTTGGACAGATAAATGTCATGGTTAGTCATTCTATTTCAGAATGCTCCATTTCCAATAAATTGATAATAAATGAGGCGTTCGTTGGATTTAAACGAACTTATTTTTTTTGATTCTATTTTTTTAAAAAAAGCAAAATTTGTGCATTACCTAATTTGAAGAAAGGAGAAATGTGTACCTAATGTATATAACCTTATTTTTTTTCTACATCAGGGGAAAATATTTGAGGTGGTTAAATTGGAAATCAGAACTGAGGAAATTTTTCAATTTTTTTACATCAGGGAACATTACTGAGAGAGTTGAAATATATACAAAAACACGAAGTTATGAAAAATCGTATTATATTTTTACTCGTAAATCACAGCTAGTCATTTACAATAAATTACAACCAGTTCGGATGGTAAAACTCCAATACAGCGGAAATTTGACCAAAAAAAAATTTGAGCAATCCGCATCAACCCAAAATAGTATCACCATTGAATAAAGCATCGAGTACGTTATACTCATTCGCCGGATTAATTTTATCGGGGAATTTGTAAATGCCGAACGTAATTAAATTCGATATAGGCTTTTTCAAATTCAGCTCGGCGATATTATACTGCTCGTTTTCAACTATCTTGATAACATTGGTAAACTCGTAATAAGAAGGATCTAATGCAGTATAATCAGATCTCAGCGTAATAGGAATTCTAATATCGTTGACGGTTAGACGCGATGCAGCGACTATTTTCATCGAAGTGATGGTCACTTTGGAGGAATCGTCAAAGTATGGCGGTAAAATACACGTGAAAGGGTTCAACGACGAACACAATATTAATCCGCACATTTCCACGTAATTATTAACCGAACTCAGCGTGTAATTTGTTAATCCGTTGAATCCGGCCATTTGATAATTAGGCAATAACATAGTTTCAATGCTGGGTTCCCAAGTTACGCTGACGTTGCAAAAGTATTCCTTGTTTACGTATCTGAACGCTTTACGACGTTGGTATTCGTCTTTTGAACTTATCAAAGGCTCCATTGTGATCGAAGTCAACGCGTGTTCCCTTAAATGACTTATGGGCATGTTTCGATTACTGTATTTCATCAAAGACACGTATTGATTGGCGAAATCACGAGGAAATGGGACTGTATGTTTGGGAACTGGGGCAATAACGATCGATGAAAATCCATAATCGGTTACGTATGTTTGAGTGTATTCTCGTCGACCATAATATATATTATTTCCGGCTATACCCAGTAAATCTGAATTTTTTGATGATAATACGTTCACGTTCGTTACGTAGGACCAACCTGCCGCCACCGAAGATACTAAAGAAAGAAAAATCGTTTATGACTTTCATAGGTATCTACTGCCTATACATGGGCGTTGAATAATATAGATTCAAAAAACCTCAAGTTTACCTGCTAAAAATGGTAATCTGGTTGGTAACGAGTTTGGAAATATGATATCAGTAACGTTATATTCTTCAGTCAACGATACAGCAGGGTCTTTGAAAAATATATCGAAACCTGTTATCAGTCCAAACGTTACGTTGAAGTCGGTGGTAAAAGTGACCAAGTGTGGTTCCAACGGAGTATTAATTCCTGGACGATATCTTTCAACGTATACGTTATATTTTCTGTATCTGAAAGGTTTGAGGAGAAAAGATGAAAAATGAGAAATTCTCATCGAAGAATAATATTCTCAGGACATAATTTGCTTACTTGGCAATTATTTTACCATCTCGATCGAATACCAGCGTAGTTAGATACACGCGCAAATCGCCAAACGAACAGATTGTACCTTCTATGCAATATTTTTCCATTAATGTTGCAGCTACGTACATTTTGTTGCTCTGAGCAGCGCATGATAATTTTGTTAATATCTAGAAGAGCAGAAATATCGATTATGGGTGAATTTTTAAATCGGTGAAAATAATTGAAAATCACTGAGAAACAGAATTGTATCACAAGAAAAAAAATCAGCGAAAAAAATTTCACTGAAAACAAATCGGTGAGAAAAATCACTGGAAAATGAATTCACAAGTCAGTAAAATTTATGAAATTATCTGAAAAATCAGTGAGTTTTGTTGGGGTTTCCTGTGCTGCTATTCTGACTTCATGAGTGATTTTTAACTGGTTAAGAATGCAAGAGTGTTTGCAACTTCTAAGTTCTTAATTATTGGCAATTCTCTTGGTGCCTTAATTATTGGCAATTCTCTTGGTGCTGTTTTGATGATGAATTGAGAGATATCGGAATTTTATTGTAAAATGCGGAAAATTAAATTTTAGGCGACGAATGATTTTTATCAATGATCGATGAAATTATTCTGAATTAGTTTTTTTTTTCCATTGCTTATCTGCGATAATTAACCATATTCTACGTGAACTGGAACTCAAAAATGTAGTCTGATTTTCCAGTTTCATTAAACATTTTTCACAAGTTTCGTATCATTTTTTTGACCCTCGAGGCGGGGAGAAAGCTCGTAATTTTCGTGCAATTGCGATTTTTTCGCCAAATCACCCAACTTTGATGGGCTGTATCTCGAGATCGATTGTACGTGATGGAAAATTATTTGTGGAATTTGAAAGAGAATTGATTTTAAGAGGGTAAAAAACAATAATCATATGTTGAAAGGCTCCAAATTGAAAACTTGTAAAAAAATTTAAATAGGATGTAGCACATTGATCCTCGCTTATTTTAAATTACTTTGCCCGAATATCGACTTACATTTTTCGATATATTCCATCACCGTGCTTCAATTGACCCCCTCACATAATTACACCAAAATTATGAGAATAGGAAAAGTTGGGCCACTGGTGTGAAAAAAGTCAATCTAGGAACTGAGTGACCTCAAATTGATAAGAATCAATGCGCCATATGCTAATTTTTGCACTTTTTTTTTTTTGAAAATTGAAAGTCATGTGGAGAATTGAAGGTTCACATCAGAAATGGAAATAATTTTCAAAATCTGTGCCCTTGAAAACCTAAAAAACGACACGACACACTTTAATTTTCCTTTTTTTTTTTCGATTTTGATCTTACCAGATGAGGGGTTGATGAAAAGTTGAGAGACCTTATGAGAAGAACTGAGCGCATATTAAAACTAAACGACTTCAAATTGGTAGAAATCTATTATTACCTTCCTGTTTGCAGTTTTTTTTTTGGAATTGTGTCGAAAGAGGACCTCGTGTGCTCTCACTTTGAATATTTGTTCGGCGGAGAACGGGTGAGAAAGAGTGATTGCATTTTCAATTTTTTTTAATAGCCTTCCTCATTTGTACTGATGAAAATTGAGTTTTCATCATGAAATTTCAACTTTGAGCTTTTCAAAAATGTACCTAATCCTTTTTGAAACTTCTATCAATTCTCTTTCAAATTCTGCAAACAATTTTCCTCCTTGTACAACTTATCTCGAGATATGGGCCTTCAAAATTGAGGAATTTGGCAAAGATCAAAATTGCATAAAAATGAGAGCCTCATTTTCCTTGTTTTATTGTGGGTTAGAAGGGAAATGATGGTTATAAATGAATAGACCACCGAGGGAATTGAATGGAATGAGTGAAATCGAAAAACCCGACTGCATTTTTGATTCGAGTCTTTCAATTGATATAGAAAAAAATCAGCACTTACTTCATCATATTCACGCACATCACAAGGCACAGCTTCAGCTTCAACGGGTGGGATTTGGGGAGCAATCATTAAAACTGATTCAATGGAGTCGATGATAGAAAATATTCCTAATTCCGGGAATACAATCAGATCAACCATCTATCAAAAAATACACTCGTAGTAAAAATCTTCATTTTTAAATTACGAATTCCGTAGCAAGTAGATTTATTTAAACTTACGTATTTTTGACAATCCCGAATTATTTCCACGTATTGATCGACATTCCATCGTACTTTGGTCAAAATATCTCCAATAGCCAAGGGTTGGAAATCAACGACAGCGGCTACATAATAATCATCGTGGGGTACCCTTGGTAAATTAACTTGTTGTCTGGACTGCACAAATCGGGTTAAACTTTCCAAAGTATCGTCTTCCATTTCCAATGGATCCACTACGCTCGGGACGCTTTGGATATTTTCGCGAAAAATAGGATCTTTGACAATTTGAGGTGTAGGATCTGGTATTTTTATTGGATCTGGTTCAATTAGACGCTGATTGATTGTATCTCTGATCGGTTCCACTCTTTCTCTAATCGGTTCTATTCTTTCTCTAATTGGTTCCACCCTCTCTCTGATCGGTTCTATTCTTTCCCTGATCGGTTCCACCCTTTCTCTAATTGGTTCTATTCTACTTTCTCTAAATGGGTCCATTCTTTCTCGAACTGGTTCTATTCTTTCACGTATCACCTCATTTCTTTCACGTCTCGGCTCAATTCTTTCTCGTATCGGATCTCTGCCAATAACCGGACTTCTGAGTACATCTTGAATAATCACATTGCCTTCTCTAGAAATCGTACGACCCATCGCATTGTTTGGTTTGTTTGGATTATCGGAGTCATCCTTGTTTGAGTATACATCGTTCATCACAATGACCTACAGAAGCATTTTGTTTGCTATAACTTTGAATTCATTACTTATTACTATTCAAAGCAGGGTATCTACTAGTACGAAAAATGCTTGTAAATCCGAAAAAGGCAGGAAATTTGAAAATACCCATAGAAAGTATGATGACTTGTCAAAAAAATTCAACATTCAAGTTTTTTTTTCCAAATCTTTGAGCCTATAAATTCCAAAACATGTGAAGATTGTTTAGCTTTCGAAGAGAGTTCGCTCGAGAATTAGATGAAACCCCGATACGAATAGAAGGGAAAAACAAAAAGGTTTCTGGTTTTTGGATTCCAGTTGATACCTTGTAAAAATTATAGTAAATAAGTTTTAAAAACTATAATAGTAAAAATCACTTACCACCAATACCGCGAAAAATAATATAAATAATAATAAAACGATAATATGTTTATAATGAAAGTGCACTTTCGCCATTTTGTAGCCTAAATAGAGCAACTACGTGAAAAAATATTCCCAGGAGTATTTCTATTTCTTGAGCTACCTACATGGCATTACTTTACTGTCTCAACTGAAACTTTTTCACGATAAAGGGCTTCGTTACCTTGTTCAATAGATAAGAAATCAGCGATGTCACCCGAACTTTCTTAATTGGCGCAAAACTAGTTACGTTAGGAAGGCGATAGTCGATGGTTTGGTACTCCGTTGAAGGAATTTCGGACGAAATAATCGCGATTGGTATGTTGGGGCCGACTAGGTATTTTAAGCAGAATTTTATCGTAATGCTTTCATGATTATGATTCGAATGAAATACCTAAATCGAAATTACAATTCATACCCATGATTGTTTTATCTGAAATAGGTAAAGCTGGAAAACCGATGTTTTTAGAGTGATCAGCCATGGTCAAAATCAATTTTTCTGCCAACAAATTGATGAGTGAATTTGCGACGGATAGTAATGTAGGTGTAATGAGAAAATTTATCAGTAGTGAAATACATAAAAATTATTCTATCCAAAATTCGAAAATCTGCGTGCATGGTTTTGCATAACACGATGTTGAAGAAAATTAGAGGTAATGGAAGAGAATTCAAAATTATTGGTTATATTTTTCGGAAATCTTAGATGAGATGAAGAAATGTTGAATTTTCAATTTTTGTTTTTTTTTGGTCAAAATTTTTTCTCTGTTTTTTGTTCCTTTTTTTCAAGAAAAGCTGCGAAGAGCAATAGATTCTGAATTTTTTTTTCAATTTTCAGCCTGGAAAAAATCCGAATTTTAATTTGCACAATTTGATAAACGTCTTGGCATATTTTTTTTTCATTTTTCAAAAGTTTATACTTAATTTTTCTTGAATGGTGAAACTAAAAATTGAGAATTTGAACGAAAACATAGAAAAATTTAAATTGAAGTTAGAATTGAAAAATTTTATTTTGGTGCTGTGTATTTCGTGATTGAAAATTAATATTTGTAATAAAATCGTAGGATGCTTCTGCTGCTCTTATTACCCTTATCCAAGAAGTCAATTGGAGTAGTTGGAGTAGGCGGTGGGCTCTTCTAAAACTGGCGATAGTTTGATTTTTCAAAGAAAGATTTCGCCTTTTGCGATTTTACTATCTTTATCATGGCCTAGGGGGCACCCTGTGTCGTGTTCGAGAATACTCGATACTGAGCATATGAGTTTGAGTACATCTACATACAATACTTGAGCTCGATGTTATGTCCGTTAACATACCACCACAGTCGTACAAAGTTACTTGAATAGTATCTAACACCGGTGATAAGCTCGCTCGAAACGATACCCAGTGGCATAGGAAAATAACAAATCACCAATAGCCAAAGATAAGCTTCATTTCACCTCGTACTTTTTTCCATTCGTCGCATCGACTTGCCGCGTTATATTTTCCAATTACCTACTACGTGTAGAAATGTAAAACGTGTAAGTAACGATGATTCATACGAATCGGACAATTTTTTGTATTCGATTCGGCCATCTTAACGTTTATCATCTTCATCGAAGCTTTTCACATCATTGTAAATAGGACATAGGCAGATATTAAATTTACGACTTGGGTACGTACTGAATTATATTCGTACCTTATTAATCATTTCAAATTCATTCATTTTCTTCATTACGATGGCATTTGTTGACTGGAGTAATTTCTTGCTTGTGAGGCTCAATTCAAACTTTGAAGTGACAAATTTTCAAGGTAAAATTGACCAAGCAAAAAAGCCAACCCCCAACCCCTGGTTAATGTTTAACCCTTAATGTCGCAATGTACACTATAATGTACACCAACTTTGGGAATTTTTGTATTTTTTTCTAGTGACCAGATTGGAATTTTTGTTTCACTAATAATTTCTAAGGACCTTTAAGAACATTGTATCAAAATTTCAAATCATAATCTTATCACACAAACTTTTGGTATAACTTTGAATTTTGAAGTTTTACGTTTTTTTTAAATGTATGAAAGGGACAGTTTAAAATAGTGATTTTAAAAATGAATGAAATTTTTTTAAAAAAATTTATGACGGGTTTTATTCAATGTAAGGTCACTTGTTTGCTTTAATGAAATCAACTTTTGGCCAGACCACTTCAACTGTCTACAATTGAAGTTCGAAGTTGGTGTACACTATAATGTACATTGCGAACGATAGCCAAGATAGCCGATGGAATCAAGTGTACATTGTAGTGTACATTGCGAACGATGGGTACCGTGAAATCTGTAAGGTATTGTATTCATCACGTTCGTCGGTGGGTTTGAATGTCGATCGTTCCCTGTAGCTTGGGGTAATAAAAACAATTCTATTACTAAAGTGTTTAAAACAGGAATAAAAAAAACGATTTTTTAGAAAAACAGTTACTTTTACCCTCTTTTGAAAAGAAATGCCGCGGTCAGCTTATGTAAGACATGAGATACCAGTTTTTTTCTGTGTTTGAAGAAAATAAATCATTTTATTTTATTTTTGCCGCGATGTGGTGTTTAGAATTATACATAAAATAATGTTGAGTGGAACTTGGATAATTTTGAAAGCAATTTTAATCAGCCCTGTAACTTGAAAAATTCCATCTTCAATGATTCAAATTCAAAAAATTATATTTTAAAATAGAATTTTTGTGCAAAATGGAAGCAATTTGGATGTTTTTACTTTTTTTTTTGTTGAAAATATTTTTTTCTTTGTTGCCTGATCCTTCCCTCTCCTGTCATTCAAAAATCGAAATGAAAATAAGTACTTTACCTACTTACAACAATTTGTTCCAGAAAACAAATTGATGATTTTTTTTTTAGAAATTTGATAAGATTTGTAAAAATGATTCAAGTGTTTGTCAGAATACTGTGGTTAAAACACTGTAAAAGCTGTTCAAAATTTTGCAACATAGAATTTCGTTGAAATGATCAAAAAAAAAGATAAAAAATATGTATAGGCATACAGAAAGTTGGAATGTGAGTAAAAATGTTAAATTTGTATGACATTCAAATAACTTATGAATGACTTTTCGATATTTTTGATTTCCGTTCCTTTTTTGAGTAATTTTTATGATTTTGGGTATGCCTACTTCATAATTTTTGATGATTTCTTTTTTTGTGGGAATTTGCAACTATCGCGCCCCTATAGTAATATTTCGACCATTTTTAAATATTTTCCACAACCTTTTGAAGAGCTGGATATATCTTACTCAAAAAATTACACACATAATCGTATTTTAAATTAACAAAATCAAATAATAGAATTCTGACTGAAAATTCAAAAAATTTGGCTTTTGCAAAGCCGAAAAAATCTAAGAAAACTTATTTCAGGATAAAAAATTTTGAGGGTATTTTTTATTATTATCCAGTACCTTGAACAAGTAAAGTCAATTAATCGAAGCTGGTTCATATAAACGCTAAAAGATTGAAAATTTACAACTTTTATGAAATATAAAAAAAAATTTCAATCGAAATGTATAATTTCATTCAGTTTTTTTGTCTGAACAAAAAAATTCGTCAAAAAAATCATCACTTATGAAAAATTTCAAAGTCAATTCTAATTTCCCCTTGATACCGGTTTTGAAACGTGAAACCAAACACGGTATCTAACGTTCGCAATGTACATTGTATTGTACACTAAGCTTGAACAGTAGGTTGCTGCATCGTTCGCAATGTACACTGTAATGTACATTCCATAAAATCAGTTCTATGGGCTCGAAAATTTTTTTTCCTGGTTTTTATTGTTCAGTGAGCTCCTTTGACTTCGTTTTTTCAAAAATAATAATTTTCACAACATTTCCCTGAGACCGTCCTTTTAAGGGTTAATAAGTCAAATTGCCCTCTTTATATACCTTCTAATTTTTCGATAAACACTCAACTTACGTTTCAAAATTTACATCATTTAAACTGATTTTTCCATGAGTAGTGAAGAAAATTAACCGAAAAAGAAAATGAATTTTAATTTCAATTTGTGTAATTTATAAGTTACGTATTCAAAGATGGAAAAAAATTATTAACGATTTCATCCTTCGCAGATTTGATAAGTACAGATATTTATCTAGAATGGGTATCAGAAACAAATCTACCAGACTCAAAGAGGTAATTCGAATTGCACCACCGTATTTGTAAACTAAAATAGAGAATAGGTACCCATAGGAAATATTGTAAATGAATATAAACTTTTGAATTTAACAATAAATAGAAGAGAACAGCGCAGATTTGAATAGGTAGCTTAATTGATCTGCAAAGAAAAAACAATCGAGATGTCGTTGCTGAAAAAAACATTCGATAAGTTTGGCATTTATGTAAGAATTGGAGAAAAACTCATGAGTCAAACTGATCAATCTGTCAAAAATTGAGAGTTGTATGATTAATATTGAATGAATAAGAGACGCAAAAATGAAGCTATTTGGCTATGTTCTTATTCTTCTTCTTCATCAGCACATTTTTCTAAAAATCTACGCGATCAAATTCAAATAAATTTTGCATGAAGGTGTATTTCTAATTTTTTACATTTATTATTGCCTTACGGGAGGATTTTCCAGAAAATTTCATTCTTTTTTTCGATTTTGAAAATTTTCATAGAAAATATTGAAGTAATGCTACATATTCCTCTTTTTTACAGTTCTATGCCACAATTGTGGCAACAATTCCGGTCATGGTGACCGGAATGTTGGCCGGATTTCCCGCCTTCATCATGTTCCAGCTGCAAAAAGAGCTGGACATGACCATGGATGAAATATCTTGGATAGGTACTATATCATTTTATTCAAGCTTGCTATTTATAATGATAAATTCGCGTTCCATATGTAGAGTGATTCATATTTGATAATGGAAAGTCCGTTTTAACCGGGAGAGTCGCTCCACAAAGAGATGTTATTATGGGAAAATGCCCTTGAAGGCCGAAATCTCTGCTCTTCAAGTTGGAACCTCAATTTTTGGCGAATTTTTAAAAATTATCAATAGCAGAAATGTGATATTTTTAAAAAATGTACTCCTTTCCATCTAGTTTGATGATGGAAATTAGATTCCTACCAAATATTGATCACCTAGACATGGAATTTCCAGCAATTCTACCTATTCTGGAGCTCCCTGTGCAATTTAAATCTATCCTTGAAAATTATCACATTTTTGTTGGAAAATTGTAATTTTTAAGAAATCGCGATATTTTTGGTAGCTGTGGGTTATTGTATGTAACTCTCGAATATTTCCCCCCAAAATACCATCTTTCTTTTAATTGGAGACGAGCACCAAAACGTTGATAGCCTAATTAGAATTTTCGTATTTTAGTTTCAGCGGGATTTTTTTCGTTACTTTTCGGTCCGCTTTGTGCTGTACATCTCATCAACAAATTCGGTCGAAAAACCAATTTACGATTGTTGCTATGTTTATTCATCGCTGGTTGGAGTATTATTTTGATATCAACTAGTTTCACGACGTTACTAATTGGCACGATTGTATGCGGAATAGCAGCTGGTAAATTAATTTTTTATCGAACTGATCATGATTGAAAAGACAACATTTCAAGATTAACATGACCGAATGAAGTGAAACATTGAACGGTTTTGGGGGTGGGGGAGGTCATGGTTGATACGAGACGAGAATCGAATTTTCAATTCAATTTTCACATGTTGGAAAATTTATTTTCTTATTTTGTATCTTTGCCAATCTGTGCTGGCATATGTTACAATCGAGAAACATAGTGTCTACTGGCAAGAAAATGCAGAAAAAAAGAAAGAAGTTGACTTTGGTAGCAAGAATACCAAAAAATAACAAGATTTTTCGAATAATTTTACTGCGAAAAGAAAGAATTTTCAATAGTTTCCTCTTGACCTTTTTTTTCAAATCGAAGGACCGTCTTTAAATACTTTTTCAACTTTACCTTTTTATTAAAATTTCTGTTCTCATATCGCTCGAACATGACTGTCGTCTTTTTTTTTGAAACGTTATTTGATTTCTTTAATCGAAATTTTGGGATTTTGATTTTTCTGTGTGGAATTACTTTTGTAGCTGTCTTTTGGCTTTCTTCAGAAAATTCAGACTACATCTTTCCCCACTGACTTCACCATACCTTGATTGGATGAAGTAAATTCTTCGACTTTATTGAAAATTTATGAATTTTGTATGTACTTACCTGAAATTTCTCAAATTATTATTTTCGGGCATTGAAATATTCATGACTACCTCTTTTTTCGTGTGTATTTTGATATTTCAATTTTTAATCTTTCCTTCTCGTTTTGCTGTTGCTAAAATGTATTATTTTTATTTTTCAAAAATTTCATCTCTTTATTTGCATAGAATAATTTTCCCTTGAAAGTTGATGATTTTTATATTTTGATTTTTTAGCTGCACTGGTGATTTTTTTCAATTTGAAAGTTTTTTTCGTAGAAATTGTTCTGTAGACTCATCAAAATATGAATCAGGAGGTTTTCCTAGACCTCTCAGTAGACCTGGGACAACATATGCCTTTCTGACAGAATTTATTGTTCCTACATGAGTGGAATTTTATCAAAATGAAATTACCTGAAAAAGTGCCCTATGAAAAGAATACGTGCTCGTGAAGAGAATATTTTTTGAGTGATTGTAAGAGTCTGAAAATGGCGAGGAAAATTCAGCAATATCTGAATGGAAAAGAGCTTCCATTTTTCATAGCCAGTAGATATCATGAATAATAGTTACCTAAGTGCAAAAATGAAGTTTAATTTGGTAAAAATGGTTCAATTTTGATTTAACTGCATAGAAAAAGTTGGAAATTTGAATCGGCAAACCCTGCCTGCTTACATTCGTACTAATTCAATCGTAAAACTTTCTAATTAAAAATCTTTCAATTAGGTAGTTCGTTACCCGTCGCCTCAACCTACATAGCGGAAATATCTCGGGCCCAATATCGAGGATCACTTTTAGCCATGGTATGGCTGATGGGCATCTTCGGCACAGCTTTCGTTTATATTTTGGAGTTCTCATTCACCTGGCGAGGTGTAGTCCTGATAATTGTCGGTTTATCAGCCCTCGGCCTTACCCAGCTGCAAATCGTACCAGAATCGAAATTTTTTCATTTGCTACGAAAACGCAAAGAAGACGCCCTAGAATCGTCGAGTTGGTTCGAAAATACCAAAATAGCGACAAAAGAGACCGAAATTCTTTATTCGTTGATGGCATTCGGCAAGAATTTCGGCGATGAAGATGATCTAGACACTGGTATCATAACGTTAAAAGCTCTAAAACGTCTGCAAATCAAACCACTTCTGCTTTCTTTATCAGTAGTAATATTAAAATGTGGCACTGGTAAAATCCTATTCACGGTTTACCCCATTCAATTATTTACCGAATTAGGTACTCCTTTCAATGGAAGAACACTCGGTATTTGCTACGGTTTATTGAATTTCGTCACCATTGTCGTAAATATGCTTCTATTTTCGACGATAGATCGTTTCAATCGTAAAAATTTCTTTTTCTTTTTCAACATTGTCATGATTGTATCATTGGTAGGTGTTATAATGTTGCAATCTATGACAACCGATTACGTAAAACCCTTACCTGGCCTTTTGGTGTTATTCATGTATATTTATTTGATCGCCGAAGGTACCGGGTACAGCAGTATGCTCAATATAATGGTCTTCGAAGTAGTACCAATGACTCAGCGTAACGTTTCCAATACCATTCATTTCATCGTTAGCAACGTCGTTACGGCCATTTTTATGAAAATGTTCCCCATCATTCAGTCCGATATACCATTCAGAACTTTATGCGTTTTTTTCCTGTTCAACGTGATGACCATCCTTATCATAGTTTATTTCTATTATCCCAATACCAGAGGCAATATGTTCGCCGGATACGAAAGACAATTTTTGAAATCGCTCAGAAACAGCGAAATAGAAAAACTCATCAGCAACGACTGGCTCAGAAACGAAGACCTTCAAAATCTATTAACCGGACACGAGAATTTGAATATCGAACTACTCAATTCGGAGGCTGTCACCAATCTCAGTAAAGAATGTTCGGATTGCATACGCAACTTATTAGGCGATCAAAATCAACTTATACGCAATTTTGTTGATCAGCAAGATCAGCAGTTACGTTTGATCGATGAGACGACCGACGATGATGACACACCATCAACAGCTATCGTCAATCCAATGCAACCGGTGATACCCGAAGAGGTATTTGACACGATGAAAAATAGTTTCAACGCGTTTATGGAAAATAATCCGTTGATTAAAAAAAATCCCCTTTGGAAAACTAATAAGAATCTCATAATTCAGCAACAAGAATGGCTTAAGAATACTTGGGTCAAATCCACCCAGACTGGTAAAAATCCTAAAAGAAGTAAATCTCCTAAAACTGGGTCGCCCAATTCTGGTCAAATGAGTCCCAAAGGCGATCACGAGATGTAAAGTTTATACTCTGGGATGTATAGTTAATAGAGATGGTAACTGAAGATAACAAAAATTGAAAAATAATCAAATGAAAAAGTTCAAAGTTCTAAAACCAATGATGAGTTGTTCGATATTTCGTTCAACTTGAGGCGATGTTCTGATGTTCGAACGTTGAATCGAAAAGTCTGCAATTGTGCTTCGCAAATTGTTGACCATTACCAATTTCTAATTTTTGAAAATTTCTCAGTACGCTCCCCTTCCCGCAGGCTCAATAATTTTAATAAATTCTTCTGTGCCTCCTTTCAAGCTCAGTTTTGATAGATTCACTCATATTTTCCTCTAAATTGAATTTTGGTAATTTTGAATTTTTCTTGCGTCTCCTTCTCTCCCTAATTGTAGTGAATTCTGTGCCTAATGGTTTGATTTTCTTATTACGATTTTTGATTTTTTCTTGAATAACTCGAAAAAGAAGCAATTTTGGAACTTCTTCGCAATGATTTGATTGAAAGAGAATAAAATAAGAATAAGCTTTCGATTGGTACAGTTACTTCTTGATTTCAAGTAATTTTCAAAAACTTGTTTTATCCTCTTTTAATCGAATTATTATTGAAAAGTTTGAAAATCGTTCTTTTTTTCGAGTCATTTATTTGGAAAAAATCTTAAAACTGATGATAACAGGATTAAAAAACTTTTAGGCATGGGGATTGCCCTAAGCTTGGTCGAACTGCAAAAAAATTTTATGAAAAGAAATGAAAAAGTGAAAACATCGAGACAAAAATGAAACGAATTTAATCCCATCAGCAATTAATCAGAAACCAATATCCCAGACTGAAATAATCTCTGGTTACCGTCCCTGTTTGTATCACAACATATTTGCATCCATTCTGAGTGTCGTGTAGGTGTATTTTTCGAGCATTTGGGTACTTTAACCTACTCGTATTTATTAATGATCTTACTATTTGTGTATCGATTCTTTTTTGAAAAACATCTATAGATTATAAATCGATTTTATGTTTAATAAACGAGTATCAAGTATAGTATTTGTGCTATTTTGATCGTTTCTACTCGATCAGTACAATCTACCAAACAAACCAACAATATTGAAGAACACTTATTGACAAAAATAGTATTGCTCATTTTTTTCAAAGTGCAGTCATCTGAATCACTTTTTCCATAAATAATTTGATTTCACCAAATTTTCATTGATCAATGTCGTTCATTTTCCTCGGTAAATTTTCTGTGAAATGTTTCTTTGCGCTTTGCATTATAAATTTCTCTAAAAAATTTTCTATTTCCCTTGGAAGTTATGAATTTAATATTGAATAGAACAGTTGGAAACTGATGTTGTTTCCGTTTCCGGGTAATTCAGCCAAAAAGTAAATTTTCTATAATCCGATATATGTACCTAGACCTACCTGAAAGAAAAACACATTTTTGAGCTGTCTACCTTGAAATTGCATTAGACGTGGATTTTCCTATGTTAAATACTCCAAATAAGTCGTGGGCCTGAATTCGAATTTTTTACAATTTGAAAATTTGACAACATAAAAGAGAGACAAGAGATTTTTCTTCTTTTTAAAATTCAAAAATAAGTGCAACGTGGTTCAGAAAAATGAAATTATTAGAAAAAAATTCTTTTTTTTTGTACCCTTGTTGTTTTTCCACCTTTTTGTGAGTAGTTAAAAGATCGATAATTCAAACAGAATAACCAATTTGGTTAGAATTAATATTCACAACATTTTCATACATTACTCTAAAAAGTAAAAATAAATAGGTACCTACCTATTGCTGTACATGGTTGAGGTAGAAATCTCTCGAAAAAACCTCGTGATTGTATTTTCTTCATTTTTTTTCTCACTCGTATTTACGCTTTGAAAATTTTTTCATCGAATAATTTCCTTCAACGAAGAGAAATTAAAAACGAAAAACTGTTATTCGACGACACGTAAATATCTATGCATAAACGGTCGACTTACGAGTGATTGAAATAAAAAAAAAAACAAAAGCTGCTTGTCGCATAAATGCATTATAAGCAGCACAGCATCTTTTAAAACCACGTGTACCCCGTCCAAACACCGTTTTTTCTTTAGACTCCGCTTGGTCGATGAATTATTCATGTATAGTGGAGTTATAAATAAAAAGTGGAAGTTGAAAAAAATAGGAAAGAATCCTAATGAAAAGTTTCAATGTTGAATTAATTTTAACCGATGAATTCTTATACATTTTTTTTTTAGTTCTGAGAGTTTATTTTATGGTATTTATTACAAACGGTTTAAATTTTACAGTGGCTTATCTTACTATTGTGTGATGTGTGAATATTTTTGTATAGTTTATTATGTACAATGTATAAGATTACGTAGCAAGTGCATGGAATGGGGAAGGAAATTGATGTTGCCAATTTCTTTGATGTTATTTAGATACATGCTTAAGTTTCTAAGAGTCGTTGGTATTGGGTGAAAAATACCACGCGCGTGATAATTTGAATTTTAACGTTGTAGCTGATTTGAAAATGAATTGTGAATCCCTTCGATTTCATCTTCATAGGATTGGAATGAGTTTTGCCTTGAAATAAAATTCACATACCTATATGGAAAATGCCCAATTTTTCACTATCAGTTACCTACTACCTAGAATTTGAAAACTTTTTCTCATCAATTGAATCAATTTTTAGCCTTTTTTCATTAGTCGACATAATCCATCTTTAATTTTTTTTCTGGCATATTTTTCTTTACTTTTTAAATTCTCGTCTGCGTTTTGAAAAGCCATCGAATCGGGAGTACCTACCTGTTTTTTTCCCTTTCTTAGAATCCAATTAACCTTTCTGATGTTTTTTCGAAATTACACATTTATAAGTAGAAACTGAAACGACATCTGAGTCAATTTATTTCACACACCAAAACTGTGAGAGACGAAAAAAGCAAATTTTTATTTTTATGAAGAAATTCCTCTATATTTAGAGGTGGCGCATCAGCTTTAAATATCATTTCAAATTTACGTTCATTCCCAATTGCTTTGCTTGACTCTCGATGAATTTTTCGGCAGGGAATGTTTTGGGTACATGTATTTTTTCATCTTTTTTTTTTTTTTTTTTTTTTTGGAGATGATGAACTGAAATTATGGTATTATTACTGACGGTAATTTGAGTATGAAGAATTTGAATTGACGAAACTCTTGATTGATTGTAATCGGTTTTTTCTTGCTCTGTAATGAGTTTATGATGTACGATTTTGTGGGTGCCGGAGACTCTTAAAGGGAGAGAATTGACATCCCAAGTGAGATTTTTGCTTTTTTGAAAATTCTGTTATGCAGTTTTTTAAAAAAATGAATTGATGTTTTTTTGAAAATAGCAGTAGATTAAGCTCACTGACATTTTCGTAAAAAAGAACACCAATGCACGTTCGTATTGACTGGTTTGCAGTAGATATTCAATTTTTTGTTATAATTTGCTAGTTTTCAATTCACTTGCATGAGGAGCCGAAGTTGATTGCAAAGTGTAATTGAAAACAAAAACACAAAATTGACCATAACATTTCGAATATATATTTTTTTTTGGGGGGGGGGGGGGGGTGTTCCTATTGGGTATTTAAGGCTGTTGAATCCATTTCTGGGATAATTATGACCTTGAACTCATACCAGACTTCACAGTTTTTTTTTTTTTACGTGGGGAGTTCGTTTCCATCAATTTTTGTATTCTGAATGTCTCGCGTTTCCTACCGACTCTTGGAAAGTTAACGTATCATTGTTCGGTGAAAAAATATAATCTGTATGCTTACTGAAAAATTTAACAGACTAGTCGAATTCCTCATCTCAAATCGTCTCTTAATAATACTGAATTTTTCGTGGATACAATTCTGCGATGCTTTTTTACGCATAGTTGAAAAACTCGTTATTTGGCCATTTTCGCCAAAAATTTTGATTTTTTGGGTGGGAGCACCTCTGCGCCTGATTATTTTTTAAGAATTCGAGCGAAATTGGTACGAAACAGTTTTCTCCCCTGCAGAAAAGCTGAGGAACTTGCAAGTAGCAAGAATTTTCAACATTTTCTTCTTTCTTCGAATGCATTTATCAAAGCATGGAAAGGGGGTTTTTTGGGGTGAACTCTGAGCGAGAAAAATTGAGTGGAAATGGTAAAAAAAATCCCAGGAAATTGTGAGAAATATCATTTTTCGAAACTAATAGACACCATGGGGGAATCCCCCCCGATAGAAAGCATTTTTTGAACTTTATCTCAAAACTATTTTCTTGGACCTCACATACCACACAGTACAGTTCGCGGTACGCAGCACCCATTGAAAACCGAAATTATCGCTGTTGATAATCAAGGTCAATCCGGCCGAACGATATTTTATGGTAATGCGTCTGCCTGCGTAGACGAGCTAAATACTCAACCTCCATAAGTCACCAATCATACAATACGAGCACGTGAACTGTCCCAATTCGCGACCATCTAAAGCGGTAGCATTTGCGCCTTCGTCATACTAATGGCAGTTTAATAGGCGCGTATTGGCTTCCATCTGAAACGTGCCGAAATTTACGGACACGCGACGACCCTGACCATGTACTCATCGGCTCTTCTGGAGAAATTACACGTACCATCGTATTCCTACGTACATGTCTAACAAAAGTTTGAAAGTTGTCCAATAATCACGACAAATGGTACGGATATGTGAGCCAACATTCATATAAAATTATTGACCAGCCTGGTATCAAGGATCATTCATTTTATACGCGATCCATCGTCAAGAACTGCGTTTCGTTGTCGTCTTCGTGAAATTCTTTTCGTCTCCTTTTGTAAAGTGCTGTCGGATATGTTCGCGATACCCGGTGTTTTGTTATTGGCGATTGGAGCCATCGCGGCTCCGTCTTCGAATGGCGAGTTGAACATTGTTGAGAAAGGCGATGAGATTTTAGTTTGGAAAGATACGCCGATGGAAACTGTCGTCCGAGGATTTCGTGCCGAATGTCTTCAACAATCCGATAGTGCTGCTTGTATCAAAGCCAAAGTTTTAAATTTGTTGGACAATGTGTTGCGTAAGAATTCATCTGAAGTAAGTTAACCCCTAACTGAAATTTTTATCGCGATCAGTTCAATTATTTGGAATCGTACTCAGGTTACCGATAGTGTATCTAATGTTCCTAACGATAACCAAGTCAACGAAACATCTTCGGCTCGAAGTTTCCAAGGTGTCTTCGATCAATTTGAAAGCTATCTCAAAGGACACGATTTAACCGCATCAACCGAAGACGACAACGAAACGATCGCCGAAAGAGGTAAAAAATTCCCCCTCGTAATCCCTTCGAAAATCGACCCGATCTAATTTTCAATCTCCAGGTCGCAAAAGCAAATTGAAGAAAATTTTGGTCCCGATTTTTGTATTCGTGCTGTTGAAAGCCATGACCTTGATTCCTCTGGCCATCGGAGTACTCAGTTTGAAAGCTTGGAACGCCTTGCAATTATCCTTCATCTCGTTCTTGGTTTCCATCTCTTTGGCCATTTTTCAACTGTGTAAAAAAGTAGCTGCCGAATCGCACTCTGGGATCGCTGCTCATATCCCATTCGAAACTAGTCACTACGCAGCTGCCAGAAATTTTATCGTAGATCAGCAACGCAACGTTGTGCAAAATGTCGCCGATATTAACGATCCGAAGAATTTGGCTTACAGAGCTTACGCTCAAATGCAAGTTTCGTAAATGACTGAACCGTATGGAAGTATGTTTTTACACAGCAACGTGATTTTCTATTGTTCCAATTTTTTTGTCTTTTTTGCATGTTTTTGAGCCTTTGAGCTTGTACCGATACTTTCATAGTTTTTAGTATTTTTTTTTCTTTATTTGCTCGTGTTTTTTTCTACCAAGTTCAGTTGTTATTTATTTCAAATGTGTGTGCATTTTGTAAAATAAAATGAGGGATACTTTCATTTCTGCAGATTGAAATTTTTTGGGGAGTTTTAATGCATAAAAAAACCTATAAAATAACTTTTCTGACTCGAAGTACTTCCTACGTGCAAAGAATTGAATGCTGCAAACCAGAAGTTTTATCTTGACCCATTGAGTGCCAAGAATAATTGTTTCTACATTAATCGTTTAAAATTCAATGCCTTGATCATGAAAGGTGGTGAGAGTAATTTTAACCTTTCCTCACCTTTGCAGCCCTTTTTAAAGGCCGTGGGCAATATAGCTTTCGCGGTTTATATTCTTGTAAGTTTTTTATGAGTGCAACGTGGCACAAATGGCAGCTAAATAATGAATACCTGGAAGAAATTTTACATCTTCAGACATTTTTTTGGTCTTTCGTTCGAAACAAATGGCTCTTAACACAATGTTTTCTCAATATTCCATCCAACTTGGAATTTTGTTTCGGAAGTTCATCAATTTTAAAATTTTTCACTCTGAAATATTTCAATTCGTAAATTTATTTTTCAACGATATTCAAATATTTTTTCCCATTTTCTTCACCTCTATAAATTTTTTTATCGATTTTTTCGAAATCTTTTTCAACCCGTTTTTAAAAAAATTTCCAACTTTAACTCAAACTCGAAAAATGATTTTTGGATTTGAAGCTATTAATCAATTTTTATTGATGAGAAGATTGAAATAAACTAAGGCTGCAGAATCGACAAACTTCAGAATTTTTCTATTTCGTGGTCTAGTCTGCGTTTACTACTTGAAAAACTTACGCTTTTGTCAGATTCTGACAGATCTCTAATAGAAAATAGAAGTAACCAAATCACTATTTATCGGAACTTCGACAAAGTGAAGTTTCCCATTTTGCTTTTTTGTCGTTTTCTGCATTTTTTGGAGTTTGATTTTCAATCGCCGATTATCGATTCTTTTTTCACCATACCCCCAATCGCTTTGTAGATTTTCGATGATTAGTTTCTAACCTATCATCTCCATATTCAGGGGTGGGCGAAACCCAGGACAAAGGATTTCAAATCCAAATTCCTGTTACAGGATGGATTTAAAATCCGAAATCCAAACTGTATGTAGCTAGGTGTAAAGGAGGTGGGAAAAAATTGAAAAGATTCTGAACTTCGAAACGTTACCTACTATTTTAAAATTAGAAACAACATTACAACTTGGAAAAATTTTCACTGCCCTATAAAAACCTAAGAGCTCTGAAGTTATCATCATTTTTAATCTAGACCGTTCAGGGTTCATTTTTAATTATCATTTTACTAAATGAAAACAAACACTGAACCGAAACCAGAATACATATCTCCCATTTCGAGCACAAAATACAAAAATTTTGGATTTCAAAATTATGGATTTTGAGGAAATTGGGATTTCAAATCCAAAATCCGCGATGAGAGTGGATTTGAATCCAAAATCCGGATTTTGAGATTTCTTGGATTTTAAATCCAGAGGGATTTGAATCCTACCCAACCCTGTCCATATTATTTCCATTCGAACTTCCTTCACCAGTTTTTGGTTCAACTTGACATTGCCAGTTCCTTTTGCTTCTAAAACTCTGCTACCACGTTAGAAAAAAAGAGGAATATTAAGATACGATGTATCAAAACATCTGCATTCGGGATAGAATCTCTTAAAAATGTTCATTTTTCAATCTGAATCATAACAACAAAAGATGATACTTTTTTTATGGCTTACTCATCGTAGCGGAGGTTGACGAACCTTTCAACGTGAACGCCTCACATGTTATCAATTTAAAATTAATGGTTCTGAATTTTCTCTCCTATGGGCATAATTTCTATATAAATATGTACTAAACAATTCTATAATGAAGTTATTCACAACGAATCAGAATATCAGGAAACCATTATTTATTATTCATCAAACGCCAAAGGTTTCTTACAGCCTCTTACTTTATTTTTTTCCTACTTTTTCTTCTCGACGTGGCACAAAATTGAACTATATCGAAAAACAGTTTTACGTGAGAAAGTTTTTCAAGAATTTTGAGCAGTTCATCTCCGAGGGCGAGAAATTTCCGTCGTCGCCACAAGTTGAAAGTAAATATTTCAAAAAGCTATCAAAAGTTGGAATGAAAGTTTAGAAGCACTTTAACGAAATCCGTGCGGTGCAGTCAC
Organism: Pseudococcus jackbeardsleyi; assembly: GCA_038380155.1. Classification (NCBI taxonomy): domain Eukaryota; kingdom Metazoa; phylum Arthropoda; class Insecta; order Hemiptera; family Pseudococcidae; genus Pseudococcus; species Pseudococcus jackbeardsleyi. The sequence continues at coordinate 18,335,931 of CM076239.1, read as the reverse complement.
CTCCATCGACACGATTTCTTCGACATACGAATACGCTCGGTCGGTCGCACGCGTATCTGCTGGCAGTAACTATAAATACATTTGTATTTCGGGTTGCTCTGTCGTGGTTTAGAAGACGATTGTTTGGGTAATTTCCATTCGCTTCTCAAATGTTGACTTTCAAAATCGGTCCTTCAAAAATCTGAGGAATTCTTTTTTTGTGAAATGAAGGTAATCGATAAGATTTAGTCGACATAATGTTTCTTTTCTCAAAATTTTACTCCGAGTTAAGGTACATTCCTTCTTAGTATATTCTTACTTACTTTCTCTCTCGTTTGCAGTCAGTTGAACCAGAAAAACAAAAATCTTGGACATTTCAATGAAATTTCACTGCAGAACCGTGTTATAAATGATTGATTTTCAGCGAAAAGTAAATTAGCTGATGCAATCAGTAAATTTTCACTGATTCAACTATGAAAAATTCATTGATTCAAACAATCACAATAAACCACTGAAAAATCAAAGAAAAATTTGCTGATTTGAACAGTCATTAAATAATTATTAGCATCAAACAATCAAATTTCATAGAAAAATTTCACGCATTGGCAAATCTCTGAAAAATCAGTAAGATTGAAATTCACTGATTCAATCAATGAAATTTCATTGAATGAATCAGTGAAAATCGACTGAACTTGATTCCAGTGAAATTTTACCAAAATAAGTCAGTGATTTTCACTGATTTCCTTGCGCTGCTATTCTGACTTTTTATATCAATGAAATTGTATTGACTTTCAGTGAAATATCACTGATGGTAGGTAAATGAGAGATTACTTACTTACGAGTTTATCACATTACCGTAAACTGGGATGTCTTTTTCCATTAACTTTGAGCTGTTGTAGCTTGCGATATATTTGAGATATCGGGAAAGTATTTGCTGTTCAGAATATGCTGAAGTGTTGACTACGGAATGGTAAAAAAATGTTTGCCCCGGACCTTCGGGGTATTTTTGGTGATTTTTTTTGAAAAAAATCGGCAGTCACCCGGGCTTGGGGTGTCATTGCCGGTACCGAAAAATAAGGAAATTTAATCGAAAATTCGAACATGTTTTGTCAAAATATACTTAATTATAACGAAAATTATAAACGATCCTTGAAAAATATGAATACTTCTTTCATTTAGATCAACAAAAATCACAAAACCTTTTCCGTGGCAAATAAGCGCAATAAGTACGACTATTGACTGCTCTGTGATACTTTCTGGGCACAATTGATCATTTAAAACATAAATTCCATCCGAATAATTAACAAAGTGGCGAAAAAACCGCATTTTCAAGTTTTTTCGAATTTTAAACATGCGAAATTAGGCCTCGGCAAAGTCACCCCGGCCAACATTTTGCGTCATAGCTCCGAATCATGAACTCCGAATGAGACGAACGAGACATTGGTGGATAAAGGAGGCTTCAAGCTTTTCAGCTTCAACTTATTCTCTATTCTCCAATTTACAACTTAAATTGTTTACTTAATCTAAGACAACTCAAACTTTTTTTCCCTTTTACCTTAATTTAATTATTGTCAGTTTTTAACTTGCTTCTCTTCTATCACCTCAAACTCATTCCTACGATTTTTTCGTAAGGTTGTAAGAATACGTCTGCCGTAGGACATCACTCTAGTTATGGAGTAAATTTTTATGCGGAGCCAGTACTTTTTGTACAAGAATTCAGTATTTTCCCACATTGAAAAAATGGTAAGAAAGCTCCATTTACACAAATGATGAAATTTATTCAAAAAAAAAAAAAAATATCACAAAATTTTATAAAATGTATTGCATGGAAATGAATTTTTTCAAATTTCGCGTTAATTTTTTATTCAGTATAAATTTTACCAATTTTGTGGATGAAGCCCTGTTATTATGATGAACCATTTCATTATTATATTGAAGAATAATCGATGAGTTATTTTATTATTAAATTAAAATTGAATTTAAAAAATATAACGATATAATGATATACCATCAGGCCTTAAAATTAATTTTTTCTTCACACCCTTTCCGTCGTAAAAATGAATCCATTGAATCCTACTCCAAAACTTGAAAATGGTTATCTGATGAAAGGTTCAATATCGTCGTTTTGCGTTGGAAGCTGATGACTTTTCATTGACGATCGCTAAGCCAAATTTATGATCCCTTTTTTCTGAAAAATTGAAGGGATAATCACAGTTTCTGAATAAAATCACGTAAAAATGTGCATTCACTTCGAGATGGGCAACATCTTGTTTTTTTTTTAGTGGTACACAATTGAATCCGGAGCAAGAGGTTTTCATTTACGTATATGATTTATTCTGTATAAAAATATCTCAATATATTTGAAACTCGACAATTTTTTCTGGTTTTTGGGAATTACTAGCGATAACTGGTTCATTTTTATTTTTCTTTGGCGTGGTTGGTCCGCTAGAATTTCCACTGGACATGGCCCATTTTCTTTTTGCCTATAATTCCGATCCATATTCATCAACGAATAACGATATCCGATTTCTATCTTCTATTATCCGCTGAAAATATTTTCCGTCGTTTTATCTTTATTACTTCATTTTTAAGTGAATATTGAATGATCGATTATACATACACGTATCAACAGCAATATTTTTCAATAACGAGAAAAAAAACTACTCATGTTGACCAAAAAATAAGATATTCTCCATTCTTGAAGAATGGAAATAAAATCAAATATTGCTCACGTCAAATTGGTTATTGACTTGGTTCATCTATTACAAGTCTCAAAATCCAAACGACAATAACAAAACAAAAAAATACTCTATTATCTACTAGAAAAAAATCAAACAATATAAAAAAATTATTTTCTGTTAAATATCAACCGAACAAGCTAATTTCTTACGTTTACATAGTTTTTGTAAGAAATTAGCTTGTTAGTTATAACATGATAATTACGACCAATGTTAATAATAGGCTTCGCGTAGCTCTCGGCTATCAGCGTCGCTGCCCTTTCGAAAAATACATAAAGGAGGTATACGGTGGTATTTTACAATAAAGCGGAAAATTTAAAGCGTCGTAAATTTAGCCCTACCAAGGGCAAGAAGTACCTAGCTCGGCTCTGGTACCCCTATTCTAACCACGTTGTCTTTTCTCGTTGCCGGATGGGATGTTCTTGTGTATATTGTATATACACGACCGTCGTCGCGCCACAGCCGGACGTTAATGTTAGCCCTTCTTCCTTCGGCCATTCTGTAGAAGCTTGGTTCTTAAGCGCCGGCCGAGCCGTTATACACCTGCCAAAAGAAAAGTCTTCCTTTAGCGCGGAAAATTTCTTGATGACTTCCTGTTTAATTACTCGATTTCGTGTCTAGCATAAATACGGTCGTAAATAAGATTTTTGAACGTGTTTATTATCTTGTATCGCACGTACCTGTAAGTACAAACGTTTTAAAGGGAAATGGGCTCGAAATTATGGCGAAATATTTTATTAGATTGTTGTTCGGTTGTGTAGTGTGTAAAAGTGGAAAGCATGAGAATGTTTCGAAAAATACCATTAGGATAAATTTTAGTCCACTATAATTCTCGTAACAGTAGGATCTACTTGGGGAGAGGGAAAAATAGAAATCAGAGAATGCGAAGTGTAAGTATACTTTTACTACATGCAAATATCAGCAATTTTTATTATCTACTTGAACAAAAAAAAACACAAGTAGGTCGTGTTATTTCCGTCAATTCTTCGTCCTCAGACGGAATGGTTATAGGTGTATTAGGGTTGGTGTAGGTGTGTTCCGAGTATGTTTCATACTCGTCGGACGGAATGTATTCCTGATCTGACATTTTGCTGTTTGATCAAAAGAAAGGGGGGTCGAGGTATAATGATATCTTAAATGCTTAATTCTACTATCTATTTAGAAATCAGATCTAATTACGATCATTAGGCAATGCAAATGCATTAATTACTTCATATACTTTAATCAGTACTTATGTATTTTGTAAATCAATATTTAATGCAGCTAAACCATGTAACGGGTCTTCGGCTATTCTGTTCCTCTATAATGTCTTGATCCGTTTCAAGGTCGAAAATGATCTTTCTGGCTCTATCAGAAAAAATTGTTGCGTTTCAAAAGTATTGAGATATTTTTATTGAATGAATTGAATGAAAATGTCGTGCTCAAGATTTAAATTGCGATGAGCTAGGAAAAATTTATTTACTAGAAAAAGTACAGAGCTCCACGTCCCGAGGCATGTGGTGCAGATATTCGATAAATCCTTCCTGTCATCTTTTAATGCCGAGTGTATTTTTTCATCCAACATGCCAGATTGGAAATTCGCTTGATTGATTTCCATCCAAGAGTCTTGAAATCTTATAAAAATAGCTATGTCTGGTCCCAAGGTCCTTTGTACTTTTAGCTCAAAAATGGCCTAGATGACCACTTCAAAAATGTGATGACGGCAGAACACACGCACCATTGAATTTTCCGGTATTAACTGAAGTGGTATCAAAACAGCATTTTTTCAAAAATTGTCCATCTTTCAAAATTTAGAGGAACTGTTGGGATGAAAAATTACAAATAAATTTAATACAAAAAATTTTATTATCTTAAATAACACTCATCAAGAAAAGGTCTTATTAGGGCAGTGATGGAAAACTGAAATGATGACTTCGAGTTCAGTTCCAGTTTCAAAATTTAATGTTTTTTTTTTTTTTCAAAACTTGAATAAAAAATCCAAAATTTTCTGCAAAAACTGAACTGCGTTGTTTGTTCTTTTCAAAATATTAATTTTTTCATAGTTCAACAGAAAAGATTTCTGAAAAAACGGGGAAGTAATCCATTTTAGAAATTTACAATTTTCTGGCTTCTGATTTCTTGAGTTTTGAATTTTTGAGCAAAAACATTTAAAATTCAGACACTGTACGAGAGGATGTTCTTAATTGGGATGAAATTTTCAAATTTACAACACAATTTTTTCTTTTTTCACTTTTGTAAGTAAATTTCCAAGATTTGTTTGGGGTTGTTCTTGTTTTAGTGAAAAATTTTCAATCGAATATTATGGTCAAGTAAATCAACATCGAAATTTTCCATTATTCAAAGTCAAATTTTCAAAATTTTGATTTTTTTCTGTTCTTCACTCTATTTGGAAATTTGTTGACAAAGCCTTGAATTTTTGAAAAAAAAAGTGGTGTGTAATGTAAGATAAGAACGAAAAGAAAGTAATTTTAATTGTACAAAGAAATTGAAGTTCCAATTCCAGTTTTACATCAATGGCAAACCCTAATTATTAGGATTCGGCAGCTTTTTTGCGAGTCTGTGTCTAGTTGCTTGCTTACTCCTAAAAAATTGGATTCCTAATTCGTGTAGGCGGTTTTTTAAATTGTCATGGTTCGATTTCGGCGTAGACTTTACCAACGCATCTGCAACCAAAAAAATAAGTAAAGATCAACTCGATTTTGCGAGGTAGCGTAAAGTAGCACAATTTTTTTTCCAAATCTTACCGCTTATTCCCTTAATAATAAGGGTTGCCTGTACAGCCTTCTTTTCACGAGGCCTACCATTCACTCCTGCCCACGTTGCATCTTCCGATATATTGCTGCCAAAGGTATATCGAAGAATGTGGGTCAAGGCTGCCGAACATTCTCCTTTTTTTCCCCATAAAGTTTTAAAGTTGAGTTGGGTGTATAAAACCTGTAAAAAATCAACCATTAAAAAAACACATTAAATTAACATTACTATAACACAATTAATGTCTACAAAGTAAAGGAAAACATACATATCGTTGGTAGAGCTCTGCGCTTTTTAAACGCTCATTTGTCGCTTCTACATCCGCAAATTTTTGTAATGGAAAATTTAGTTGAATCGGAAATGTCCGGCAGTTCGGGTAGATCACCACCATTGTCCGAGCCTTTCTCTAGTTGAACTAGCTCAGCGATATTAGAATCTGAAACAAGGTGACTATAAATGAAAAGACAAATCAGCTACCTCAAAGGTCACCCATGGTGAGAGAATATTTCCATCAAAAATTTTACTCCCCCTCCCCTCCAGTAGAGTGGCTTTGAAGAAAATGGCCTGCTTTTTCCCCTGAATTTTATTCAGTCGCTTTTCACGCGAACCCATTTTTGTAATCAATTAGAAAAATTAGAAAAATTTAACAAAAATTTGTTAATATTTGCAGACCTAAGGCATTTTCAAACTATTGAGCAGCCAATATGTAAAAAATTTTCAAAGGTACAGTCAAACAAATAATTTTAGGTGTAGCGCCTGTGGTTATCCTGTAAGCTTGGGCTGTGGCCCAGGTAAGTGGTTATCCTTTATGCCCATTGATTTCTAATAAAGTGGGTCGGCTTGTTTAGATTTGCATTTTTATTCAAATCTATACATTCGCCAACACTGCTTTATTGAAAAATCGACGGATAGGACATGTTCAACAGTCGTTGAACGGGTAAGCTTTTTTCCCTCTTCATAGTTCGTTTGACTAGATCGTCGAACGCAATGAAGCTCGTTACGTTTTTCAGGGGGACACCAGGGGTTACAAGGAAGAATGCGAAAAACGTGTTCAGTCGCGATCTTTTCCCTGGCTCAGTGGAGAGAGACTGAGTAAAAGGCGGCCGCGTGGTAGTAACAACACAGGTGCAAGCATTAGTTTATTACAGCAAAAATATACAGTTGAGAAATATACAGCGAAAATACATGAGCGCGAGCATCTCGTAGTAGCGAGATGAGAACGGCGCGGAGGATTAACAAGCACTGTATGGCACAGTGGAGCTTGGCCGACTGTAATGCTGCAGTCGAGCGATCGCGAGAGACTCGTGTGAACGACAAGGCGGTTGTACCAAGACTGAACTCGTGGCCAAAACTAGGTACGTTTTGGCGGAGTTAGAAAAAGCGCGAACTGGTTCCCCGCAACCCTCGGCACTTGGCGGTGCGCGCCGAAGGTCACGGACAACCGAGAGGGCACTGCAAGGACAGCGCGTCCTTGAAAAAACCGCGGTACTTAGGTACCGTGACAAAGCCGCAAGCCAGCGCTTGGGTAGGTGGTCGGCAGCGTAGCGAATTGCTACTGGTATGTGGCTTATGCCGACGCGTATGTAAATACAAACGCATACGTGTCGACTAAGCCAGACCAGGGACCAGGGCAATAAATCGCCGCTGCCGACTGCACCGCGATAAGGCACGAGCGAGGGGATGTATGGGTTATACACACTCCTATATAACCCATACACGTCGAGTCGCCACATTATTCAATAGAGCCAGAATAATAAAAAACATGGCACTCGTCTTGTTGAACAATTTTGAATTTCAACTCGAGGCAAAAACGAATTCGGGTCTTCTAATTTTGTTCAGTTCAAAATTTGATAGTTTCATAGATCAAGTCGGCCGCCCTCTCATTTCTTTACGAGTGAATGGGGTTTTTTGGACAACGATTTCGGACCTGTAGGTCAAATGTATTTAGATAGGTAGGCCATAATATGTGTTTTTGAAAAAAAAAAAACTTACTGGCCAAATTAAGATAACAATCAAAACTACACAGCCTACAAAAGAACTTTTTTTTCCCCCACAAACAATTTAAATGAAAAAATTAATTTATCATTTGAAAAAACTGATGAAACACAAGTTTATTTCTCTCCATAAAATAAATGTTTAATTGAATGAAAATTGAAAAATTCAGATTTACTCACAATAATTACACGAATACAATCATTCATTAATCTTCGAGTGGTTTTTAGAGCTGGCTGTGTCATGAGAACCTGCTAGCTTCATCCTTCTTCCTTTCTCCAATCAATTTCAATGTTCCTTGCGGGAGCAACGGTAATGTGTACTATCAACTATTAAGCACTGGAAGTGGAGACGTTGAAATTCAAAATTCCGTTCGCATTGTCCACTCGACGATGGTCCATTCGACGACTAATAGCTTGGGGTGAAGGAATTATAGCTTTGGACTAGCGAGTCATCGCGTACGTCGCATTAAAAATTTCAATTATTATCGAAGCTTTCATATAAATAACAAATAAGTCTAATATAGCGCTGTTAAAATGTCCTACAATCTTGTCGCATCTTACGTGGCAGCAGTGGAATGGGGAAGGGTCATTTTATCAGAATTTAATGGCTCTAGCGACCCTCCTATTTCCGCAATTATCGTTGATTTTTTTCACATTCTTAGGCGGTTTTATTTATTGCTATGTTTTGTAATGATCCGTGGCGCGTGCGATATTATTGAGAAGAGCTATACATTGTGTATAGGCCGGATAAATGGATACCATCGTGTCTGCCATCTCCATTATGGTCAAATGTCAAGGGTGGTTCTACAATTGCTGGTAAATCGCTGCGACAATTTTTCGCAATAAAACCTTGGCTGGCTAAAAATGTTTTTTTTTTTTTTTTTTCTAATTTGCCTACACTATTTAGCAGACGTCTACAAACGTCAGCGAGATCCGAAAGAACAAAGACTTCGATTGGATTTTTTCTTCCCTCGGACATCCGAAAGAAGTATACCGTCCACATTGAACCTTCTGCTTCAATCCAAGCCATGGACTCATGAAAGTCTGAAGCTTAAAGATTAGTGGACGAAAATCAACGAGACTACTACTCCAACGCGGGAAAGGGCCGGTACCACCCAGTAAACCCTTCCTACATCCCCGCGGGGGAGAGGATGGCAGTACCACCTACCAAACCAACCAACAACGCCATAATAAACCCTTGAAAGAGTGCAAAACAAAAGAAAATAGGGAACATGGTAATGGAAGCATTCAACAACCTTCTACACTTCTTTTCAATGACTAAATTCGTGGACCAGCCACAGCTACGTATTCATGTAACGGACACCAGCGACAGTGACACCGAAGTAAACCGTCTACGATTAACCTAATGCTTTAATCCAAGCCATGGTCCCTTGAAAGTCTGAAGCTTAAAGGAATTGACAGAACAGACACCCCTAAGAAATAGAAAGTTGATAGCGCGAGTCACGAGTTCTTAGTTTGAAAATACTGTTTATTTTAATTTTTTTTTCTTCTTTGTTTGTCTTTATAATGATCAATTATTTTTATTTTTTTGAGATGTCGGACTTCGAAAATGAACTACTAATATTAGAGTTGGAGTCGTATCCCTGATATTTGGCTGAGAGTTATCGAAATTACGAGTACTGCGCATACGTTTTTCGCGGAAAAAGTAAATTCGGCGCATACTTTTTCCGCGAAAAACGTATGCGCAGTACTCGTAATTTCGATAACTCTCATAGCCAAATTTCAGGGATACGACTCCAACTCTAATATTAGTAGTTCATTTTCGAAGTCCGACATCTCAAAAAAATAAAAATAATTGATCATTATAAAGACAAACAAAGAAGAAAATACTAATATTAGAGTTGGAGTCGTATCCCTGAAATTTGGCTATGAGAGTTATCGAAATTACGAGTACTGCGCATACGTTTTTCGCGATCTTCACTTTGTTCGTTTATACCTCTTTTCTTCAACCAGCTTCGGTAAGTTTGTTAAAAAAGAATAATCATCTTCAGTGAACCAATCGGCGCTGATCTGAAATCATTAAAATTAATAATTATTTTGAAAACCAATGATTGCGGCATAGGATTTTAAAAACAATTAAAATTATTAAAAAAATATATATCACATTAATAATAAAATTAAACTTACGACATTGGCGAATTCGCCTTTAAAGTTGATATTATGACCCGTTTTTCATTTGTACGCCATTATGAACTATATTATTATTTATATTTGTTTAGAACATAGATGAAGTAAATATAAACTTGGTTTAGACGGATAAACTCTAAAATTTAGCTTGATCATTCGATCTCGAAATTTAATGTACCATCGCTTTGAGCTAACTATAATTCCGTATAACGCTTTATCTATAATGGCAAACGTGAGTTTTTCTTAATATTTCATAATTTTCGTAACCCTCAGGTATATGCATGTAAACATCTTTTTCCAGTTCGCCGTGGAGAACATAATCGTCAAATTTAAATGAGAAAGGAAGAAAAGGCACACCAAAATCGGTTGCAAGATTTTTTACTGCTTTTATGTTAACAATTTTTTCCCATAGAAATAAAAAATGAATCTTCATCAAGACTATTTTAAATAATTATTTGAATTATTCTAAAACAATACTTAGGTGCCAAAAAATTTCCAATAAATCCACTCTAACGTTTTTTCTAATTTCACCAATAAAACGAGAGAAAGTACATGCAAAACTTGATTTTGATTTTTGATTTTTAATATCACAAAAATGTAAACTCTGGTGACGAGAAACAAGTGTTGTATTTTACATTAATCTTACGAACAAACAAAAAATCTTGGGGGTCTTGAAAACATCCTGGAAATACGGTGAAACGGCCAGAATAATTACTTTAACGTCATCAAGATTCATCAATTCCAGGACTGTCTGCATTGCTGCAATACACTGTTGTAATATGGAATCAGATAGCTCGACTACGGCGTTCAAAGCGGTGTCGATAGAATCGATGATTATAATCGCAGGGTGATTGCAGGTTTTTTCCATGCTACGTACGTGTTGACGTTTAATCACTCTGACGAATTTGAATTTCTGTCAAAATCGGCGGAACCATTCGAAAATGAATTCTATGAAAAACAATGGAAGCCAGGTCGGATTTATTCACATTATTATGGTTACCCGAATTCCGAGCTCCTGAAGTGGCTTTGGAAAAAATCGAAATTACATTACAACGTTTATTCTGAAGCATATTCTTGTTTCACTGATGAAGAAATTCTTGAGAATTCCTGCAATTTACATTATTCATTGAAGTGAGAATGTCAGGATTTGAAACCAAAACGCAATCTAACCTCCACTTTGGAATTGGCTAGTGGTGTTTAAACTAGACTAGAGATAGTTTACCTACCATATCTCTCGATTCGAGTTTTGGATATTTTTCTTCCCGAGTATCCTTCCAGATGCACGCCCATTTCCATCCATGTAGGGATGGATATGCACGAATTGCTTTTTCACATAAATCGCGCCTATCAATGGCGGGAAATCCGGTGGGATCGTCAGCGTTGTAGTACTCTTTTCATGGACTTCATAGTCTGAAATTAATTTAAGAAATAATCGTTTGAATTAATTTTAATGAAATGTTTCTAACTTTCCGTTCTTTCAATTTTGCCTTCTGTGAATGTTATTTCATTTGTGAACATTTTTCCTTCGATGTTTGTTTTACTGTTCTTCGATGTCTATTTTCTATTCTTTGAAGTTTGTTTTACTGTTTTCCGGGGAATTCCTTGGGTTTTCTCTGTTTTCATCAAATGAAGGTTGAACGACTTCTTATCAAAGTTATTGTAAAATTATGTAACCGTTCTACATGATCGGGAAATAAGTCATTGTCGATGTTAGTGGCCGGGACAAATTCATACACTTCCAAATCCTGGATGAGCGGAGCTGCGTCATTTTTCACCTTATTTTTTAGTTTTTTTTTTCTTAAGTTACCTATTATTATGATGAAATATGTATTTTAAAATTATATAATTTATATAGCAGTTATTACCTAAACCAAAAAGAGCAAACTGGCTATTGGAATGGGAAAAGTAGCGAAGGGCTGAAAACTTTTTATTGTCATCGCGGTCCTGCTCAATTCAACGACCGACGTCATATAAAAAAGTTTCATCTACGATTTAAATAATTTGCTTTGCAAATGTATTCGTCGTCCCAAGTTTTCCAACTTTTTTTTCCTCTTTGCCAATACCAGTCACAGGTGTTTTCCGTATATATTTTACAAAAGTTGCCTACCGACGGTATATTTGCAATATTAACTAACTGGGTGATCCCGAGACAAAATTTTGTCAATTTACATATTCGCGTAGGTAATTATTGCCGAAATTTCCTCATCCTGACCTTGAGTTTTATGTCTTCGAGATCGTTTCCATTTCCTTTGTTTCGATATTGCTGTACGTCCATCGAAGACAATTATTGAATTTTCACCGCTATGTTTTATAATATATTTGACATAATCATACGGTGGGATTTGTGTAATATTTTTACATTGGTTGAATGGGTTTGGGCTCGTAGGATAATCATTAATCAGCTTATGTGTTTTGTACGCTACAATTATTGATACCGTTGAAAATATACAAAAGGATGTGTGATAAATATACTATCTGCAGTTTTCTTATTCGAAATTCAATTGAACTCGTTGAAATTTTTTATCCATCCTCTCACACTCCTTCTGTTTAGAAAATTCAGTTCGAGAATCAACCAATTATAAGCCTCCAAAGTTTCAACGAATTATTCTCGTCAACAACGAAATTTTCAAGATAACTTTCTGAAACATTCTCTTCATTTTTATTTTCGATTTCTCTGTTTTCTCTCGCCGAAGTAACATTTGAAAAAGAAACAGTAAGTTTCGACTTCTCTTCATTTTCAGTTGATAATTCAGCATTCTGTGAAATTAAACGAACGAAAATTTAAGGAAAGTTATGGTTACCGTTTTCCTTATGATACACTATTTATGAGATACATATTTCGAAAAACTGAATAAACTGTAATCCTGTAAATCTCAACTTCTAAAGCGCGGTTGAAATTCAAGATTTAATCAGCTCTTCCACCTAAGGCATTGAATAAAAAATAGAAAACGTATAAAAACGTATCAAAACGTAGAAAAAACGTATTTACAAATTTAAAACTGTAGATTCGAAGTTTCGAAAAGTTCTACAGAATTGATAGATCTATCTAAACTTACTATGCTAGGCGTAGAATAAAAGATACAGTTTAGATTTGTCCCTAGTTTGTTAGATAAATTAGCCATTACTTCGGATGAGTTCTGGCTGATAGGCACGTTTTCTTGGAAACGGCTGCATTTTAGGATTACTTGTCGACGTATTGAAAGGTTTAAGCTCATTACCAGATCCTCGGTTATCAAAAGTAGAAAATAGGTAATATCTACCAATTTTTCCTGCCTCTTTGGGCAGTCGAAAATAAAAAATTTCAAAAGAAGTTGACTAAATCGTGACTATTTACAAGTCTAGGTAGGTAATTAGCAATACTTTCCACTGAAAAGGTACTCGTATGCAAATGACGAATCCGGTAGGTAAAGTTTTTAAATTGAAGTTTTCAATTTATAAAGAACTAGCCTAAGCTATCAAGACGAAAAATAAATTTTCTTGACCGAAAAGAAATTGTCATGAAGACAGAAAAATGGGAAAATTTCCAAGAAAATTTCCTCAGGTAGAAAATAGATTTTGTGACTGATTTTAAAACAAATGTTGAAATTTCAGATAAAAAAAACTGTGATATTTTCCCTAATTATAAGAAACCAAAGAGGAACATGGTCAATTTAGTTTTAAGCCACGTATTCAAAAATTACAAAGAATTTTGACAAACACAGTGGCCGAAATTTCACATTGCGTTGCTCGTTTTTGAATGTGTTTGAAAGGTTGCCGAAAATTGCGATTTTTAAATTAAAATTTTAACCATGTTTGGTGAATACTGAATAGAAAAAAAAAATTGACAAAGAATTGCAAACTCGAGTTTGACAATTACACAGGTACAATTGACACAATAAACAAACGAGATTTTACATAAACGAGAATTTTACCAGTCCATTAATCCAAACTCTCCAGAAAAGCGATGTCGTCGATGGCACCTTCGTCGTCGCTGACTACAATCGGCTCTGGATTGGCATTGTTGTCTGCAACTTGGATATCTTCGAAAAAATGTCCGGGGTGGTTGGGATTTCCGAAATTCAGAGTGCATTGACTGTATCAACAGAAACTATCTGGCCAGTAAGTCGGTCAACGAGCTTTCTGGCCTGGTGATACTCCTTCCTGAATTCCTCAACCACCCGAGATTTTGTGTGAAGTTCCTCGTTGGCGACAATCAATTTACGCTCGATGTCGTCGATTTCTCGGCGACATCGAGCTGCCAAACCATCATCACCGTCTCTTATCGTCGGCTCGGCTTCATCGAACCAAGCGACAGACGGTTTCCTTAGACCATCGGGACCAATCTTCACAAAACAAACTGGACCGCAGTCCATCGTCGACGTCCACCTTTCTATACATCCTAGGTGAAATGCATGACCGCACTTTACGCCGTACCGAAGATCATTTTCAGCATTCACATTCGAGTATACTGACTTTAACCTCAGGGGTAGGCAACAAATCCAGCACCCGGCGACCTTCGGCACGAGGTCTAGGGGGTGCGGACTTTTTAGAGGTTGGTCAGGGGACCCCTCCCAACAATTTTTCGCAATAAAACCTTTCCTGGCTAAAAATGTTTTTTTTTCTTATTTGCCTACACTAGTGGAAGGGGTGAGTAAATTTTTTTGAAATTTTCACAGATTATACATCTTGTTGGATAGTATGAATGAGAATTTTTTGAAAATTTTCGGTTCATATTTTGTCAATTTTTTCGCATTGAAATTTTCAAAAAATGAAAAACGAGCTTGAATTTATCTTTTGCTAAAGCTTTGGTAAAGCCACCGGCGAGCTGATCGTGAGTTGGTACCCAGCGAATCTCGATATTGCGCTTAATTTTTTCCAGCCTTGGTCTCTCCTGTGTTGTTGAGGCGGCCCTCTTGATATTGCCAGTGCGCTAGAGTGAAAACTAATTAGAAAAACACGAAGACTTGTTGATTTTCGAATCTGACATAATGGTAACATAATTTTACGATGTGCTTAAGTGATTGTGAGTCTTCTGACTTGGCCATTTTAACGGCAGACGTATTGTCTTCGTAAAGAATAGGTGTGATATCGACTTGAAAAATTTGAGAGGGTGTCGCGGCTGGAAATTTTTCTATTAGTTCAGTATTTTTTTGAGCTCTGAAATTGGGGGCAACATGGTCAAAAAAAAAATCAAAACAAAAAAAACGTGATTTTTTTACCCATTTTTCGTTGTAACAAGCAACGTATCCTACCTCAAAGTAAAATTTCGAGTAAAAATAGTCATAAATTGAAAGTACATCATAAAAAAATTCAATTTCCGAAATTTCAAGTGGTGAAGTGCATTTCTCAATTTTTGAAATTTCAAAAAATCACAAAAATTCGCAAAATGCCCTTTAGCACTTAAAATTTTGGAAATTAAATTTTTTTATGATGTACTTTCAATTTATGACTATTTTGACTCGAAATTTTACTTCGAGTTGGGATACCTTGCTTGTTACTACGAAAAAGTGGTAAAAATCACTTTTTTTTGGTTTTGATTTTTTTTGACCATGTTGCCTTCAATTTCAGGGTTCAAAAAATATATTATGTGATGCATGACCACTTGGCCGAACTAATGAAAAAATTGCAATGCGATAAAATTGGCAAAATGTGAACCGAGAATTTTCAAAAAATTCTCATTCATACTACCCAACAAGATGTATAATCCGTGAAAATTTCGACATTGAAAGCGCGATAATTCCGAAAGGGGCGGAGGTAGGGGCAAAATTCTTAGGGATGTTTCTAGACCATAAGTAACATTTTGGGTCAATTTTGATCAATTTCGGGTCGAGGGCCATTTTCAACCCTCATTAGGAAACAAAGGCTCTTTTCAAAAAAAAAAAAAAACACAATCATATAAATATAATTTAAATGAAAGATATATTATAAAAATAGGGGATGATAGGTGGACACACCCTTGAAACTTTACCTATCACAGAATTTACCAAACATGAAAATCCATCCGGAAAAATTGCGGATTGAAAATTCTGTGGGATCAGCTCGTCCAGTAGATACCATGTCCATACAAACCGGCTAACGGTAGAAAGTGGAAGTGGGTCATCAACTCGTATGTAGCTACGTACATACGTCCGTACTTACCGGAGACTGCTCAACCATCAGTAGTAATATTAATATGTTGTCGGAGTGTTACGCATTAACGCAGCGTCCTCAACGTTATCAAATAATCGACAGAGTAAAAATAAAAAGATAATACACCGTAACGTCTGCGGTATTTTTTTCCAATTCGTCGTGAATAACGTTACGTGTTTGTGATTGATTTTTTTAAAAATCATATTCAAATGAAACTTAGTTGAGATCCCGGTTTCATCTTCGTATCAGCGGCGATGGTATGACGGATTTTTTGTTTATTTCACTTATCTATAGGTACTTGGATATTGATAGGTGAAATTATCGTAGAATTTTTTTTTCTCCAAAAAAATATAATGGGAGTTGGATTTTAATCACCTACTATTGCTAAACTCCACCCGGGTCAATATCCGGCTCGTTTGGAAACTTTCACATCAGCAGGACGTTGATCGTATGTAAACATACTAATGCGGTATCCAAATATTAAGCACGTCTTTAATATTCGAAGTCATCTTCTAAATACGTTTTCTGAATAGATTTAAATCTAAGATGTGTTTCTATGACATATCGAAACTGGTTTCAGTTTTTAATTATATTGTTTCTTCAATATTATACCTACAAAATTACCAAGGTACTTTTGGGTTAGTGGGCTTTATTTCCGGTTGGCTGTTTAACAAAATTTTTAAACGTAATTTGCGCTTTGAAGAATTTTCGCTTCATTTTGAAGTAATTTTAATCACTAAGATGATTAGAGAGCACGCAATATGATCTGGAACGCCTTTGGAATGAAAATTCCTCGCGCAATTTTATACTCAGTTGATGATGGAGTTCGTGACTGGTATAAATTGCCTATTTAAATCATATCTTTTTTTCTCTCATATGCGTAAAAAGACGTGAAATTATTATTTTTATAATGTAACGGCATTCTTGAACGCTGAACACATTACCATCAAACAACTCGGTTTATCTCGTTTCGAAGCAAATTGAAATTTTCCTGTAATCTCGATTTGGTTTTTGGTTAATCGTAGATGCTTTTTTTTTTCAATTAAGGATCATATTGAAGGCTGATTTTCTCAAGTTTTGATGTAATTTGGTCTGAAAATAATTTTATGTGGTTAATAATTGATTTCAGTTGAATTGAGCTCATTAACTTCTTCAGTTGTTTGAATTATAACTTGAGAAAAGTGATGTGAAATTGGATGATTTATCGCAATTGGACTGATTTTACAGTTGAACAGCACCGGGTGTAAAGGAAGGAGGCTTCCCTTTTCTGGTCCACTTTATAAAGAACCGCAGAAAAGCCGGAAGACCCCCCCCCCCCGCCGGATTCCCAAAGTTTGTAAAGGTTGTCCCTCAGAAGCTTGCAAAAAGAAAGTTGTTCCTACTACTAATAATAACGAATAATATTCAATATTTTCTTTTTAGCGTTTCCAAAATTGGGTCGTTTTGGGATTTCGAACGTCGCTTAGTTGCCTCTCCACTAAAATCCAAAGAAAACCCATATCGTCCCTCTAAAGCTAACGGTCGTCACTCCAAAACTTACTTTTTACAGGAGAGAGAAAAAACAGTATTACTTGAAATTTTTGAATTTCGTAAAAGAGGTGTTGATTTTACTATGCTTTTTTAGTGTTGAGAATGAATTTTCAACTTATTATTTTTCAAAATACCCATTTTCAATTTTTATAGTGGAGTTACGATCTTATACACTTGTAAACAAACAATTTTTGGAATTACGCCAAGTTAAAAATCTGTATTCCGAAACAAAATAATTTAAAAATTCATTCTGAACACTACAAAAGCATATTAAACTAGTCACATCTTCCAAAAAGTTCAAAAATCATGAGTAACGCCGTTTTTATCACTTTTGTAAAAAGTAAAATTTTCGATTCATGGCCTTCTTGCATTTTTAATGGAATTACGCCCAAAAATTTCAATATTTTCAGAATATGGAATTACGCCAACATATCTTTATTCTAATTTTGAGGATTTGTTTGATGTTCAAGCTGAAATTTTGTTATTACTAGGTGAAGGACGTCCCATTGTTGCCATTTCAAAAAACAAAAATTCCTAAATTTTGGAGTTACGACCTTTTAGCATTAGAGGGACGATATCGTAGTTCTTTTGAACCTTTCCAGGCTTCTTTTTTTCAATTTCTTTTCAAGAGGATGGCTGTTGATTCAAACTGACCAGATGAAAGTTATATTTAGTGGTCTGAATTTGATATCACGATTTTGAAAAGTTTTTGTAAAATTTGAGATTTTTCTTGTAACTGATTGAAAAGTGAATGTCTCGAACAATTTTCCATTCATTGAACATGATTTTTTAAAAAGAATTCTAGCTTTAGGTACATTTCACTCGAACTGGTATTTTTTTTTCACACAATCCAAATACTCTGATCTTAAATTATCAACATTTCTACCGGTCTTGGGAGACTCAACATGAATTGGTATGAGAAAAATCAAAAAACATAAATAATCATATTCTTTTAAAATGATGAATGTAATTAAAACAAGTTAATGAAAATAAAAATATATAAAGTAATGCGAAAAAAGACCATTTTTTCAAATCACAATTTACGAGACTTCGTTGAAACAAATTAATAATTTTTTTATACACGTTCAACTGCCCATTGTCGACAAGGATTCCGATATAGTCCAAATAATTCTGTAAAAAATGATGCTCGATCGCATGCTAATGAATAATGAAAAGCCTTTCACTGGTGGCATGAGCAACTGCATGGCATTTGTTTATGTATAATTCTAAATAGGTAATCAATACACTGACAACAAAGGAATAATTATGATATAATAGAAAAAAATTTAAAAATAAAATAAATTCACATATGTACTATAGTTTTGAAAACGAATAATTCTACGTCGCTTGACAAATTTTCTAATTGTAATTTTTTTCTCAACTGTCATTCGTAACTTCGTAAGTTAATGACAAGGAAACATCCTAGAAATTTTGCCACTTTTTTCTATTGATTCACCCTAAAAGAAGCCCACAATGGTCTGAAAAGTTGGAACTTTTAAAAGGCACATCTTTTTCATTATTGAATACCCTTTAATTCAAATGGGGAAAAATTTCAAACAGGTCGGTAATATTTGAAAAATTTAGATGCTTTGAATCGAAACTTCTGGAATCAGTTGTTTATATGATACCCCTCTCACTTCACTCTTTTTTTCCCAATTTGTTGATCTGAATAAGGGCCATATTCATAAACGATACTTGAGTGTTACTTGGCTAAGTAACGAATTTTAAAACGCAAATTTTTCGAGTTATGAAATGATGATTTCATGATTTTTTAATGATAAATCGATACTTATGCATCTGATTATTCGATTCGAATAAAAAATTTGTATGCAAGGCTCCATTAATCCTAAAAGGAAACATTTTTAAAATTCGTTACTTATCCAAGTGATACTCAAGTATCGTTTATGAATATGGCCCTAAGTGTGTATTTCTTTTCTCAATTTATTTTTTGGTGGTGAACTGGGTTGGAGGAAAAAGTAGGAGTTGATGATTGTAAAAATGAATTTTTGAAAGAAGTAAATATTTGAGAAATTTTATTTTCAAATTTCAATAAGACTGTGAAATGTAAATTGTGAGATTGCATTTTTTTTTAAAACTCTGGTAACACTGCTGAAGAGTTCATTTTTCAAGGTCATCATCTATTCTTCTCATACATCTGAAAAAGTTGTTTCAAGTTCATTTACCTTGACAATGTTTGTTGTTTTTGGATTAATGTAGGATAGATATTTCATTTACATTTCACTTTTAATCATCTTGAGTTACGTAAAACTCTCAGATAGTTCAGGTTGTATCTAGAAAATGTAATTTTACACAATATCTCGATATTTGAAACTTCATCTAGCTATTTCAAAATTAATACTTTTACTCGCATTTTTACTGTTACTTTCTGTTCGATTTACCCATTTCCCCCTTACTTTTCATCATCATCTACTTTTCTTCGCTTTGATGCATAAAATGACCGCCGAAGTAACAACTTCTTTCATTATTTTGACTTCTTAATCGCATATAATTTCAAATCTACTTTTAATTACACGTAAAAAAAATACTTATTTGCATACTAAAAAGAAGCTAAGCCAATTCTTAACATCTCGTTTAAATTAACGACCTGTGAAAAATAATCCACATTCGAGTTTCGTAAAAATATCAACGCGGAAGGTATTTTTTTTAGCAGATCTGAGGTGTTCGTTGATTAATTTTATTGCACTTCAATTTAAAACAATTCAATGAGAATTACAAGTTTACCCGTAATTGAAGTGTAATCGAGTTAATCAACTTGTCAAAGTCGTAAAACCAACGAGACAAATTTTTCGTTCACTTGGAAAATTATTCCGACGTGTTAATTACTTTTACGAGGTAATATTTGGTTATTGTGTAATACGAGGTGAGCAAATGGGAAACGAATGATTATCGATATTGTATTCGTAAGACGCCGTTGCAACTGAGTCATGATATATGGTGATAATGGTAGAAAGTGAAATGATAATGTCGACGTACCTTAAGCAAATGATCGGGTGAAAGTTACCTTCGCAAGGTCTTCTATGTACCTATACGTAATGCGAAGTTATTTTTTTCGCTTATTTACATATGTAACAAGACACGTACGTATGTTATTCGAGATGACGAATTTTTTTTCTCAATTTGAAGACCGGGAGGGAATCGATTCGAGGAATTTACGTAGTCTGAATGGCACCGCATGTGATCCAGATTCGTTGAAATTTTTTTATCGTTTTTTTCACGCTTGGTGAACATGCGGGAAGACCCATTTAGAAATTAGTAGGCCTCAGATGGATATTCTACGAGAGCTAAATGATTCAACGTCCTAGCTGATGACTTCTAACTCATTATTGAAGGTGTCACATCAAAAAGGTCATGAAAAATGGTATTTTTTTGGGAATCGTCGATTGAAGTTTTGGGAATAAATTCTCGATGATTGAATGTCGAGTTGTGGTTGAAAAAAGGCTTTGATGTGTTGAGGAGGTCATTTGGCCTCAGATGGAATTTGGTCAAAATTTTTATGCCATTCGATTTTTCTTAGTATGTGATGATTTTAGAGCGCATGAGTGAATTTTCATCTCATCCCTGGGGAGCAGGAGCCTCAAAATACGTGGTTTCCAAACAAAAAATTGAAAAATATTCCATCTCTGTGAATTTTCAACCGATTTTTTTTTAAAACTTGGCATGAAAGTGTACACGTTAAAGAGGTGTACCCTGAAATTTTTTCAGATTTTTTCGACTACTGCAATGACCTTGAAATTGACTTTGAAAATATTCAAATCGCCCTAGAATGAAAACACAATTTTGAGATGGGCAGATTTTTTTTTTTAATATTTCTGGATATTTTACATCTCTCTGAATTTTTTCAAATTTTTTTCAAATGGTGAAATTTGGTCAAGTATTCGAGAATTCTGTTTTATTCATTATTTTCATTTCTTGAAATTATTGTTTTTCACCAATTTTTCGATAATCTCGATGGGCATGGTCTTCATAGACAAAGGAGACTTCACAGATTAACAATAAATCTTCACAACCAAAATGGCCCAATGTTACCTTGAACATCACCTTAATGTGACATCTTCAATTCGATATTAATACGTGAATTTGGCTAATACATATTAAAACCTATTTAAAAATAATACCTTGATTTCCATCATATAACCAGAGCAACTTTTTCTTTCGCAGGGGCGCCGAAAAAAAACATGGTTGTGTTTACTCCTGTGGTATGCTCTGGTTTACGTCGAATGCCTACATACCACAGATGCAGCTCAACCTTTAAAATTCTACCAGCCACTTCCGCTCGCCTCCCGTAAACTTTCCAAAGCATACCGCGAAAGTGAGAACTACGAGACACCGGTGGCAACTGGTTTATCGAACGGTGAAACCCAACATTACCACAGCAAATTACACAAATCGCTCCCTATTGTAGTGCCGGATGAGATCGATAGTAAATCACGAATCGGATATGAGAAAGATATAATGCTCGTATTACCGGTAAAACCGAACACCAACGATAGTGATTTACAGATGTGGTATACTCAGAAACCAATTACCGCCATTGTCGATGATCGAGCTGTATCTAGACCCGAACATAGAGCCGATTACGATGTCTACGAGGATACAAAACTAGCCGAAGATAGACATCCGTATACTAACTTTTTGGTAAAAAAAATGTCCTCCAAGCCACAAAAATCTCCATTAGATTACGGGTACCCGGAAAGCTTTAAATTTGTCGAAGATCTTAACGGATTACCCAGCAACCATAAACCCGAATGGGCCAGTACGGATGTGACTGATTTGGACAGCTCTTCGAGTACTACTCAGCTGACAACTGCTTCGGTCAGCTCGACTAGGAATAATCCTTTCGAAATGTTTGAATCTGTTAGACCGCTGGATATAAATAAATTCTTATCGCCTTCGATGATAGCTTCGATGCCAGAATCCGATGAAACCACGACTGAGGTGAAAAACGTGACTGAATCTCATATCCATACGATACCCAAGAGACCTGCGAAACAGCCGAGTAAAAAACCGCAGAAAACTAAACTCACGACTGAAGCCACCACTACTGAATTCATTCTGCTTGAAGGGTCATCCCAAAGTTCACTAGTGGCTCCAATTGATCCTGAACAAGTCTATACTGCTGTGAGGTATACGACTTTGCTGAAACAGACCAATAAAGAATTCTTGCCGACGTTTTCCCATAAATCTAAACCCATCCCGTCTAATATAAATTATCAGTCTTTTCCACCCACTACGACAACCACCGAAGCTGTAACTACTCCCAGAACTACCCCAACTACTGTCCGAACTATTCCAACAACCATGACTGTGCCTAGTACTACGACAACGACCCAAAAAACTACACCATTCAGTACGACCTCATTGAAAAGAATTATTGTTACGACACCTCCAACGACCACTACAACTACCACAACTCCTCGTACTGCTCCCACAACTACAACAACTACAACTGCTGCATCTACCTCCCTGAATGATATCGCTGTTTATAATGTAACCGAAGATGTGGACGATGATCCTTTATTATCCGATTCCTTCGATAATATCCAGTCTCAAAACCTGACCGATTTCCAGGTTCAAATTAATCATTTCGAACCTCCCAAAGATATCGATTTCTTCAAACCAGACAATCCTTCAACCGAATCTGTACCTTTCAAAGACCTAAATCCAAATATATCTGGTGATATGTTGACCAATGACATGAAAAACATGTTAGTAGCCCTTGGCATCATAAAAGACGATCAAATAACCACCACGAGTACTACGGAAAAGATGATCATTCGAAAGGAACCAGTCACACCAAATTACGATCCAGATTCGTACACTAGTTTTAAGAAAATACCCATCGATGCCAAACAGCCTGATAAAACTGGTATTAGCGATGATATGAAAGATCTCTTGGCCTCGTTTGGATTAATACCAAAAAAGAAATCGGAAAATGAAACCTTGGGGAATCGAATCTCAAGGCAGCAGAATCTGACCGAGTTGAATATCGATGATTTGGAAATACCCACCAAATCTAATTTTACCGAATCTGAGACTAAATTGGCTCCAGTTTTTGTATCTAACAGCTCCCAAATTCGTGACAACTTAGAGGCAGATATTGCTGAATTTTTCGATAATGATAAACCAATCACTGAGAAACCAGTCGGTAACGATAAACCTATGACTTTGAATTCGGAAATGTTTCCAGATGATATGAAAAACACCCTGGAGACATTAGGGTTCTTGAAACAACCATCGTTGCATAATCGATTGCCTAAAAGTGCCCATGTCTTTCAACCAACCTCCCAGTTGGAAAAATTGAATCAAGATGACGCTTCGAAAAAAATCACCGATGTGTTGAGAACCATTAAATCATTATCGGTTAAAACCGAAGCCAACAACATAACTGCCGAGGAATTGGAAAAACAATTGGAAACTATTACAAATACTCTGGAAAGCGACAGTTTTAACGAAGTCAACGATACGTTATTATTGGATATTCTCAGCAACGATACAAATCTCAAGCTAATTGAATCCATTGATAACATGACTAGTAAATTTCGTCCTGCCAATAAAACTTGGCCGGTTGCAGCCGAAGCAACGACTATGATCAAAATTCCACCCAAAATGAAATCCTCGAGTACTACCACCGAAAAAGTTATACAGACGATTAGACCGTCGGATGTAACTAAACTACAACCTGAAATGAAACCACCGAATCCTTTATCGACTGATGAACTCCTTCAACTTTATGAAATGGGTAAAAACGAAATCAAAAGGCAACAGCCGAATTTAACTTCATCTTCTGAATCTCCTGACATAGGATCGACTACGTTTACTTCATCGATTGATGATACTTCCATACCGGGTGCCAATACTGAAATTTTCAATACCAATACTGATCAACCTAATGTGTTGGAGACTTCGTCAGCGTCAAGTTCCACTATGTCTAGCTCGACCGCATCGACAGAATCTACCAATGATGCCAAAGGTTCGGCCAACAATAATGCTCCGATATCTGCATTGGTAGATTCGTTCGGTGGTGGTGGAGTTGCCAGTGAAGAGCCGACGGCTGATGATTTACCGACACCGAAAC
The DNA here is from genome assembly GCA_038380155.1 of Pseudococcus jackbeardsleyi. Classification (NCBI taxonomy): domain Eukaryota; kingdom Metazoa; phylum Arthropoda; class Insecta; order Hemiptera; family Pseudococcidae; genus Pseudococcus; species Pseudococcus jackbeardsleyi. The sequence goes on along the minus strand of CM076239.1, from coordinate 18,311,587 downwards.
CTAATGGGTTGTATTTTTATGTTGATTGGAATACGTTTCTGAATGTTGGCGAAGATGATAAAAGGCCTATTAGGATACGATTCGCCCCTAGAGCCGGAAACCCTAGGAACTTTATACCAATTACTGTGCCATAATGTTTGTACGAATGAGTATCCGAATTCATAGGTAGTTTTATACAAAAGCGTTAGTTCCTTTTTTGTATTATGTATTTTTTTTTTTTACAAACATCAGTCATTATGAGAAGTATTCTTCGTATATTTATTTATTTATTTTGCAGTATGTTTTGTAATTTATTTATATTTATTTATTTATGAGTATCGGCCATATTTGTGATTGAGATAAATGTGAAGTCGAATTTTAATTTAAGATGGAATAATTAAATATACGTGAAGTGTGAAGATCTCCAGTACTTACTCAATTTTTTATTGTTTTTTTTCCTCGATGAACCGAAAATTCGAAATTTCATCTTACCTATCTTGGGAATCCTCTAGAAAATCTTCATTCTCGACAAACTGTTTTTATGATGTGCCATTTTACAGTAAATGATGTCAGACGTGTACAGAGAGAGAGGAGATGGTTTCCTTCTGGATCCTAGGTTTCCGGAAGCTGTAGAGAAGTTGCCATTTTACCAATGATGAAAAAGTTCTGTCCACACCCCCACTAACAGAAGAGGCTTCACTTCGTCATATCGACATTAGACCTTTTTTATTTATGCTTGCATTTTTCTCATTGGGCTCCTGATTTTCTCTGCCATGGTACTGAATAATGAAAGCAATTGGAAAAGTCATTCGGTGATTCTCATTGGCTCTGAAAATTTCGCGATCAATTTTTTTATTACGAATTCAAGAAAATGGCCAATTTATGCAACAGTTGTGCATTTTTCCTCAATTATTTCTGTTTGATGCTGACAACGAACATAGATTGAGTTTCTTCTTTTTCCTTGAGCGAACCTTCTTGTCTGGGTACTCAGTACTTCCAGTTATTTTGGGAGTCTTGCTTCAAATTCAGATTTTGTTGAAAGTACATCATTAAATATATGTACTAAATAATTTAAATCTTACTCTCTAAACTTGAATCAGTCAAAATTCACTGTAAAAATTTTAATTTACTGATTGAATCAGTAATTAATCACTGATTGAATTAGTAAATTTTAATTTTTACTGATTCATTTCAGTAGCTGAAAAAATATTACTGATTCAAAAATGAAAATTCACCATTTGATTCAGTAATTTCTGATTCAGATTTAGAGAGTGCAATGTTCAATTTCATTTTTTTGTTCAATAACAATTAAAAAAAAAAAATCGGATGAAAAATCTTCATACTTGATGTGAAATTGAAATGTATCTATGTGACTCTGCCGGAAAGAAGGGACCTTGTGTAATAAAAAAATCGATAGTCTTATTTTTCACATTTTTGGTCCCAATACTTAACATGAAATCTGCACCAAACACATGAAAATGAAGGCATTGAATTTTTAACACGAGGTCCCTTCTTCCCGGCAGAGTCACCTATCTGTCATTTCTTCGGATTGTTGTGTAATTTGTTTAACTCAATGCTGCGTCCCCCTTGCTGATTTCATTTAGTTTCAAAAATGTTGAAATTTGAAAAAAAAACTGATTTTTTCTCAAAATCGAACGCTTATGATTATTGATTCGAACAGATTTATAAGTGATGTTTGCATCATTGAAGAGGTTGAAATATTATTCTCTTGAAACATTGCTAATGACTGTATCGAAAGAAGTTGAAGTTATTCCCGAAAATAAAAAAATCGTCGTCGACTTTTTTAAACACGTTTTTTTGAAAACTTCGACGATCATAACACAACGCTGCTCCACAATTTGCAGGTTACGCTAACAGTCATACTTGTACTCAGAATGAACTGCCTACCTGATGGTTAGAAGGAGGTAGTTGTGTCTGTTGACAAAAAAACAAACATTATTTCATCCGATCCCAAGAAAATCAGAAATTGCTGCGTGTGTATAAGTCAAATCGGTTCATATTTCTCGTAACTTGGTGAAGCAATTCGAATTTCGATGTACAGGGTGTTCCGGGAGTGGACGATATAAATAAGGGAGATGATACACCACACCATTTACTTGTGTGTTATAATGGTTGCATACCCTTCAGATGATTAGGCGTGGATATGCGGAGAAATGTTTTTTCATTTTTGGTTGGTAAATTTTACACCCATGATTTCTAGATTTTCGAATGTAACTTTTGTTATTGAAGAGTAAAAAATTTTCTTTTGGTCTTAAATTAAAGAAGAAAGTCAGACGATTAATTTGAGACCAAGAGCGAGAGGATTCAGTAATTAGGGGCTGAGAAAATTGAGGTTAAATGTACTGATGTGAAAAAATTCTCAAATTTTTTCTCCGCCCTTGAAAAAATGCCTATTAACACCGCCATATTATGAGTCCGAAGTGTACAACAGAGTTCGTTCTTTCAAAAAGGTTCTTTACTTTCAGTGGCTATCTCCATTACTTTTCAAGATATTGAGCTTCAGATAAGGAAAAATTACTCAAAGTTTGTTGTAAATTTCTCAATACCAATTTTTCCTTATCTACTTCTGCTTTGAAGCTCAATATCTTGAAAAGTAATGGAGATAGCCACTGAAAATAAAGAACCTTTTTGAAAGAACGAACTCTGTTGTACACTTCGGACTCATAATATGGCGGTGTTAATAGGCATTTTTTTTTCAAGGGCGGAGAAAAAAAATTTGAGAAATTTTTTCACATCAATTTTTTTACATTTAACCTCAATTTTCTCAGCCCCTAATTACTGAATCATCTCGCTCTTGGTCTCAAATTAATCGTCTGACTTTCCTCTTTAATTTAAGACCAAAAGAAAATTTTTTACTCTTCAATAACAAAAGTTACATTCGAAAATCTAGAAATCATGGGTGTAAAATTTTCCAACCAAAAATGAAAAAACATTTCTCCGCATATCCACGCCTAATCATCTGAAGGGTATGCAACCATTATAACACACAAGTAAATGGTGTGTTGTATCATCTCCCTTATTTATATCGTCCACTCCCGGAACACCCTGTATAAAATTTAAATACAAAACAAGATACTCTTTTATTTCATCTACAATGAATATACGTACTATAATTTTCTTCATTCTTCGAAAATTTTTGAGATTTTGACGAAAATTTACACTGCAGAAAGCAAGAATTTTGAACGTTTTCTGTTTTTCTTGAATTTTTTGATGAAAAGATCAAAAGGCAGATTTAAGCAAGAGAAAGTGTTATAAATATGATTAGAACAGTAAAAAAAAGCAAGAATTTTAATTTTTTAAATTCAGTAGATGCTATTGATGAAACGCCCTGTGTATCATCATAAAAAGACACTTGCCACAATGTAGTCTGGGTAATCTAGACCAACGAAAAAAAAAAAAAAAAAAAAGAAATTGGAAAAACTTGTATTATAAAAATAAATCTATCTTAAACACTTACAATCTTGAATTCACTTGGTGAAAACTTGATTTAAAGAAATGTAATCACAAACACACGACTAAAACGACATTGGACAATAAAACTCCATTAGGATGAAAAATTTTTTGAAATTGTATACAAGAAGGTATTTTTCAACGTGCTTTTCCTGATGAAAGATTGAAAAACTTGAAGGTAATTGTGAATATAGTTAGATCTTGGTAAAACCATAAAACACATTTCGTATTCAGACGTAAGACGTGCGTAGTTGGTAATGGTAAAGGAAATCGGTGACATTGGTGAACACGCTTAACTGGTGGAAAACGTCATGTTACGATAATCATTTTCAAAAGCGAATAATTTTTTTACAATAATGATCTTGCATAACTTACGTATCTTATGTAGGTAAAAAATAAGTATGGGCGATATAACACCAACCTATACAAAGTTGAAAATAATGAGACCAATACAATGAAAATAGAATCAGCGTCTTAATTATCTGGTAATATTTCATCCAATAAGACAGCGCTCAGAATTTGATTACCGAATTGGATAATGAATTCAGCGGTGATTTCTTCGGCTATTGGAGTGGCGATATCCAATACTTGACGACGATTGTTCGTATAGAAATTTATTGCAGTTTCGGCTGTGAAAAGACAAATAAATTTTTTTAAATATTCAGTTTGGTTAGATTCAACTAGGGATTTCACAGTTCATCACATTAATTAATTAGTCGCTGAAGTCCACTAGAATTTTTTTCAATACGTTGCTCATTGAAATTCGAGAATTTATCAATTTTGAGTTTTTTTTTACGATTTTGTAGTTTTTTTGTATGAGTAGGTACTTGGTCAAAATTCTTCCTAGAAATTTTTTCTATCATTAAAAAGTTTTACTCGTGAATTTTTACAACCTTGAAAAAGTTATTCCTTCAATGTTGATTTTTTTAATTTTAAATTATTTTCTTCTGAATTTCATGGGTAGAAATTTTTACATTTTTTCCAGAGTTTTTTTTTCTCAACTTGGAAATTCTTTCTGCCTCTGTTACTACGGAAAATTTTCAAACTTATTTGAAATTTTTTCGAAATTGATGAATTTGTTGATTTTGTGTTGAAGTTTTTATATTTTTTTTTTCAACTTGAAATGAAATGTTTGAAGAGGAAACTCAGATTGAAAAAATCATATTTCGAGTGCAAATTTGACTACGTATGAAGAGAACCATCAAAATGAATAATTTTTATGAAGTTTGAATTATCTTCCGAACATTGATACTGAAGAAATTTTATGGCCTTGAGCATCTAGTATCAATTATGCCTAAAATGATCGTTTGGAGAGGTAGCTTATTAGAATTCATTATCATTTTTGCGTTTCCGTTCACCTATTTACTGACGTTTTAGGTCTTAATTAAGTGAACGGGATAACATAAAAATATGTGCTCTATGAACATCTTCATTGTTTGTCATCATTGGGTAGCGAACTGTTTCTTTCTCTGATATATTCCCAGAAGAAGCCTTGGGCTTGTTATCCAAGTTGTGAAAGCATCGGAATTGAAAATTTTAATTTGTTGAATTTTGTCGGCAAATTCCACTGCTCGGTATTTTTGGCGGGAATAATAGAACGAATTTTATAATATAGAAATTATTATGAATTTACTTATGACGGCGTTATTCCTGTTTCCATCGGTGTTCGTGGCAGTTCCAGTGGCATCTCCAATTTTCGCTTTGACAACTACGGTTTTGATTTGAGCGATTTGACGGCCCTTTTTGTCTGTCGTTAGTTCTCCTGTACCACTGATATCAGCTCTGATATTAGCTGAAATAAGAAAAGTGAAATCGTTATCAGTTAGATTCATTTTCATATGTGAAAAGGCATTTCTTTGTTCGTATTATTCGTTGTGGGCCGATACGAGCATTCAAGTCTCCCAAAAATAGCACTCACAAGAGGAAAATTTTAACACTTACTGATATTTCCTTTGAAAATTCCTTTTCCTTTCAAAGGTAATACTAAAAGTCTTCCGTCAATGTCGTACTCGCAAGTGGTGTGGATTAAAGGTAAAATGATGGTACCTTCGGCTTGTAATTTTTCATAGCTCACTCTATATTTGGAATAGGTACGAGAATTTGTTATTTAAAAATTTTATGTGTAAGTGTGTGATACAGATTTCAGACGTTTTACTTACTTGACGTTTTTAACGATGAAATTAGTTCCACCCCATGCTTTTATATCTTTTACGATCAATTTCAAATCCAAAGCTTCTTGATGTCTATTTATTTCCAGATTTGGTATGACCAAAGGTTCCAGTGCGGGTATTTTCATTTTAGGAATGCCTAAAAAAAAAATCAAATTATTAAATATCTATTTAGAACATGATAAGAAGAAAAAGGTTCAGTGAATTATACTAATGACAGTAAACTTCAGCATTGGTAGAAGTATTGATTTGTTTTAAGGGAGAGAGGGAGTTGTAAAAATACTGAAATAAAGTTATGTAATGGAGTCGAAACACTTGAAATTTTTTTTTAAAATATCAATCTTGATCTTTTCAATCTCCAGTGAAGTTGGAAATTTTGAAATTTTTATAAAAATAGGTATTGAAAAGTACTATTGTTATTTTGAAGTTCAAAGGTTCAGTTCGAAGACACATAATTTCAATTTTCAACTAGTATGTAGGTATGTTGTTTAGATGTCATTCATTTTTTTTTCAATATCCTCCAATGCAATTAGAGTAATTTTTAAATTGAGGTGAAAGAGTAAATTGGACCATTTTGAATGATGTGGGGGAGAAAAGAAAAAAAAATCAATTATTGAAAATGAATGACCTATATTGGTTAAGAAACATTATTGTTTGGAGTTGAGATGAATTATGCTTTCAACCGGAAAAAAAATCGGAAAAATGGCGATTTCAGCCGACAATTTTTCATTCCTAGATGACCACACAATAGGAACGTAGAATACATGTTGAATTATGATATAATGAAATAAGTAAAATTTTTAGGGTTGTGATCAGAAATAATACATGTACGAACCGACTGGTAAATATGGTCGGACAGACTCCATCGTCTCTTCGATCAAGCATTTGGCTAAATCTGGGTCTTTCCTGCGGCATGTCTTCACGTAACTTGCTGTAAAATTTCACACATTTACTTGATACAGTTTTTGAAATGTCTTAAGAGTTATCCGTACGCATGAACTCCACCAATCGTTTTTCCAATTTACTCTCAAATTTCTCAATTTACCTACATGGATTTGGAAAATTTTTTTTCCTCACTCCCATCTCGAATCCGTAATTAATTTTCTAAATGATTTTTTAAAAATGAACTCGCGTATTATGTAATCAGCTAATTAGTTGATGAGAATTTTCCAACGTTGAGTTTCTGTGGTACTTCACGACGTGATTTTTTTCGTCGCGAATTTTAATTCCTTCATTTCGTTATGATTGAAATTTTTTTCAGAATTTTCGGTAAAGATTTTTTAAAAACTAGATTTCAAAATTTATGCAATTCAATTTTCAATTTTATCCGAAGTTTTTATTTTTGTAGCAAGGCGTAGGCGTGTTTTTGTATCAAATGTGTGCTCATAGAACGACACATCTGTAAGATTATTTACACATTGCCCCTTCACTTTTACGTCACGTTACGAGATATTTTTTTGATGGGTATTATCATGTGATTATTTTGGACTACGCGTGAATGGATCTTCTAGAGGAACTTAGCAGCCCAGTGTAGTGCTGCTCTCAGTACTTCATTTCTGTAAGCTGAAATCGCGATGAAAATGAAAAATGATCAATTTTTTCAAGTTTTACTCAACAGAAAAGATTCAAACTTTGGTTTCCGCTGTATTTACGCTGCTTCGATTTTTCTGTCAATTTCTCATTCAAAAATTTTTCTTGGATGATTTTTCTAAAAATTCTTTCCCAATCCAAAATATTTTTTAAAGAATTATTTGAGCTCGGAAAATTTTCAAATTCAAATTTTCCCACTATTTTTTTTTGAACTCTCGATTTTAAAAAATTCCAACTCGAGTGTTTTTTCCACTCGAAAAATTGTTTTTCATGTATTAGAATCGGTCACAAAATATTTTCTAAATAATATTTTAGATTTGAAAAAATTGAGATTTAAATTTTCGAGTTGGATAAAAATTTAAAATTCTAATCATTGGATGGGATGATTGGGATTGTTATCACAGGAGTACGTTCTGATTTTGCATCTCCTCCCTAAAAAATTACAACTGTTCAATTTTTCCAAATTGAGAATGAAAATATTTATATATTCTCTAGTCAGTCATGCCTAGAAATGGGCTGATTTTCCAATTTTCCTTACTGAATACTGAAAAATTCCGTCGAGGATTGAATTCTTCCACCTTTTGCCCCGTCGATACCTCTACGGCGAAAATTCGAAAACACGTTTAGAATTCCGAATTTTATTCTCTGAAACCCTTATCGTATTTTTTTCTTTCAAGTAGGAAAATATTTTCCTTACTAGAGTTTGTTTGACGAAATGTTTGAAAAAAAAAACATCGCGAACCGTGCGAAAAAAGTGACATGATGCACCTCAACGCATTAGATTAATGGTGCTGGTAGAACCGCTCCCTGAACTAGCGGGACTAATGGCTAATTCATTATTGCCATGCACTCCATTAAAAGGAAAATTTCTATCAACTAGGCATAAAATTAAATTGGTCCACGATACGCGCCCATTATCTCAGACACCCATCTTTTATCATCGAATCGGTTACATCACGAAGAATATACATAAGTATATCGTTACAGTTTCGTTTTCGTGGCAGAAAACAAAAAAAAATTAGTGTATCAGTTTCAGTTTCCTTCCTATACTATTATTAAATTCATTATAGCGTAGTAAGATTTTACGTAATGGCTAAATAGGCACGTGTAATCGTACTTACGTAATCTCTTGGCGTTCGCGCAGTAATCTTGCACAGCAAATGAAATAATTAAGATGACGGACAAGCGGTGTACAAACTGCATCCTATTGCACCTTTAATTAGATACAACAAGTCAAAGAACCACTGAATCGAACATACGAGTATAATACAGATACATAGGTAGAAATACGATACACGAGCGGATTCGATTTTTACACGTGTTTAAAGAAAGCATAACTCTACTGTGCGAGTAAACGTTTTGTGGGTCTTCGTTTATTTCGCACTGATTGTTGTAATTTCCAACGACGTCGCTATTAACGCGATTTGGTGACATAATGGTCAGCTGCGCGGCTGTATTAATGGTAAAGTGTGGCACGAAGGCGATACCACAAGCTGCTGTATTTCGCTACCATGCAAATTGTTTTTTTTTTTAACGAATTTATTGTTACTTCTCGACAGTCTGCGAGATGTATTCAATTTGGACAAAACGTTCGATTTTTGCAACAAATTGAATTTCAAACTTTTTTTTAATTTCGCCGAAAAAATCTTTTTTTTTTTGCATATCCCAATTTTTTTTTTCATAAGAGCGTTTTTTTTTTTTTTAAATGAAAGCGTATCAATTTTTGAAAAGAGGAATTCTGAAACCTCTGTATTGAAAATTACAGCTGCTTCAGTTGATTTTCTGATTTTTTGGCGATTTTTTAAAAATAATTTCGCGTATCTATCAGAAAATTGAAGCAAACGTGTGCAATATTTCGGAAGAAATATCTCTAAAATATAAATTGAGTCATTTTTTTGAAACCTGAAAACTGGAGGGGTACCTTTTCTTCTCATAGAATTTTTTTGTTATGAAAATTCACAATTTTTACTTTTGATTTTTTAGGAAGATCTACTTTCGTATTTTCTCAAGTTGAAAAAATTTCCTCTTTTTTTTTCTAGTTATGTACGATTGGGATAATTGAAACTTACCTATTCCCCTCCCCCTCGTCCACCCGCTATAATGCTTTCGGAACATCGCTGATTAATTTATTCATTTATCGGATTTGCACGATTATGTAACATCTCGCTAGTTTGTTGGACTGGTTTCTCACATATTATAGTCTCTGTGCGCTGTCAAAACTGTACCCAGTAAGCGCGACCTTCTATGTAATTCTAAAAATGCTGTACATTGGTACTTCATTTTGAATAATTTTATCACTTATTTTACTACTTATAGCCGATTTAGCAGCCATCATGCCTCACGGTTTATCATTTTGTCCATTATAGGTATCTTATTGCTGAGGTAATTTTAGACAAGGTCGAGAGGTAAGAAAAAACTTGGCAACTTTTTATCCATTTATGTAACATATAATGGCTTTTGGTGACTTAAATTTGGAATTTTTAACAGGAGTCTACATAAATGAGGAGATACTGATATTCGATGGAAAAATTCAACTAATAAGGAAATCTTTATCAATTTGAATTTTTATGAGTGAATCGTTATTCGTGAATCATGTAGAGAAGATGTAATGGAAAACTTTCTGAATTTTAATATAATTCAAAAATTCAAAATGACGTATAACTGCTTTGTATTTTTTAAATGGCTGATTGATGTGAATTTTTCCAGAATTGATATTTTGAATATAAAAAGACCGGGACCTAAATACTTTTTCGGCTGAGATTGTATGAAGTTGCCTAAATTATCCAAAAAATCAACTATGAAAACTGACGAACCGCATAGAAATTGAAATTTCGGAAATCAATTGTAATTTTATTGGAATTGCAAATGATAAATTGATAATTCTGGTTTTCCGATTGAATTATTGCTTTTTATAATTTTGTCGAATTCATTGGCAATAAAAGCATATTTTTTAAAATGGATATTCGAGTGTTTTTTTGACATCGAAGTACCCATAAATACCCACAGATTAGCAGCAAAGCCAGCAAAAAGTAACATTGTTAAAAGCGAGAGTTTTCAACATTTTTTTTTTTTTTTGGAATTTTTACTATCAAGAAAGTGAAGTTTTTTGAGTGAATTAGGTGTTTTGAAAATGGCAAAAAAATAATTTACTTTTTTAGTTCCAGTGGACACTTCGTGTTTACATTTTTTTGATCATATCAATTCAGTTTACCCCCTCCCTTCAAAGTAGGCAAGATTTTTTTTTTCGAGTACTTAATTTGGTCATTTTCAGTATAATATCAAGCAAAACTATTTTTTTTAAAAATTATTTGAGCTCAAGACAATTTTCAAATTCAAATTTTTCCAGGGTTTTTTTCCACCCGAAAAATAGTCCTTCAAGTATATTTCAATCGCAGAATATTTTTGAATTAAATTTTAGATTCGAAAAAATTGAGATTGAAATCTTCGAGTTGAAAAAATTGAAAATTCACATCATTTGATTGAATGATTGGGGTTTGTACAAAGAAATTCGTGGCTAGCAAATGGTCAGTTGACATACCCTAGACCTGTTTTCACTATTTCTTTGATAAATCCCACGTAACGTCGCGTCATAAAAATAACAAAATACAGTACTCAGTACATCAGCTATTCGTGAAGCTGATCAGCTGTCGTGATGAAAAATTGAATTAGCATAGTGTTTCCCGGATTATTACTTTCATAATTATTCATTTTGGATAAAAAAAAATTAAAATTAAAATATTTACACGTATTATACGCAGGTACATAGATTAGAAAAAAAACTTACGAACTACTCGTACATTCAACCGATTTAATTTTACAGATTTTCACTCTTCATAATTGATATTTTGGAATCTAACTTTTTTTAAAAAGCGAGTTGAATAAATTGAACAGTATGTAGGTAGGGGTACGAACCCACGACATGAAAAAAATAATAACGAATGTAATTACTAATGGAAAAAATGAAAATTTACCTGCGGGAAAAATTTTCTACGAACGATGGAAATTCTCCGGTGGACTGCTGCCTACGAAGGAGCACTACCAAACGTTTGCAAAATTAGAATCAGGATTATCATTTCTTTTAACTATCGGAAAGAACCTAGTGCTATCGATGGTGGGGTTTATGCCGGGTGGGACATGGATATAATTACATCTTTCATTCGCTTATTATGAGCTGACGTGCACATGTTTGTTAACAACGGTGACCAATTGAGCTGGTATCAATTACTTATAAACTAGAAATGTTTGATGGACTAGGACAAGGTTTTGACCCGGTTGCAAAGGGTCATGTGGTTTTTCAAGCATGTTTCGTTGAAACTTAAAATTTGTTGCTTCTTGAATTTGTTTACACGTACGATTCGTGTGATTTATGGATGGTGATAAGACGTTGGAAGATACGTTTTTTTGTAAAATAAAACCACTTAGCGTCTACGTGAGAAATGATAATTTTTTACGCCAATCGAGGGAGGTTATTTCAATTACGAAATTTATTTATTTGCGGTGAGATTATTTATGCAGAGATGTTCGTGGCTACGTATAACATCAGAGCTCTTGAAAATGTCAACGAAAATGAGTTTTTCCCCCCATGGGGAGGTGTTGTTTTCAGGTAGATATTAGATATGTGTTTTGGGAGAAATTCGTAACACAATAGGGGCAAATGTCCTACTCGTAAAAATTCTGAAACGAAATGGAATGTCGAGAAAAAATTCACAAATAATTAACTCACCTTTCATGTTATCATTCGTGAGTCGCGAGTAAGTTCCCACATTCATGTAAATGAGAAACATTTTTAAAAATTGAAAGTGCCTTTTGTAGGAAATTTTCATCAAAATAAAAAGTTTGAATTTATTTTCATGGCCCATCTTTCGGCTTACTTTTCGTGTCACTTAGTAAATAATTTGAATTTTTTAAAATGCGCGCAAATTGCACTCCGGTTGTGAAAATCTTTTAGAAAATGTCATTAAAAATGATCTCGAATGGTCTCGAAGAAATGTACTCAATTTTTTGAGGTGTTTAGATAAGTGTGAGATTTAAATTTAATGGAAATTGAAAATGCTCGAATTTATAATTGTCACTTTTCAATCCCCTGGTAGAGAGCAAAGAAGTGGTATTCAATTTTATGGTCAATGGTTCAGGCAAAGGTTTGGAAACTCGAATTCTCAATTTTTCAGCTAGTTGGTCGAGGTTCTCAGCTGCTAGCTTGGCATTGCCCAAAAGAGTTGGAAATCGTATTTTTTTTCAAAAGTAACTCCAGTTTCAGGTCTCTTAGCTTTGATTTTCTCTGGACTTTGACCCAATTTTTGGGGGTGAATACCCTTTTCCGATGTAAAATACCAATCAATTAAGTATCCATCTGTCGGCTTTGAATTTGCACTTCTTGGAAAAAATTATTTTATGTGCTCCAGCACTTATTTGAAGTGTCTGCTTGAAAAACAACTAAGATCCCCAAATGTTTTGGACTGACAACAAGTAGAGCTGGTTGACCCTTGAATGCCCCATCAATTTAAAAAAAATTGAAGTGAAAGATTTCTCGTGTTTTTTTTTTTATTATTGAGGTTTTCGAAGTATTTGGAAAGCAGAACTTTTTCAGTTATAAAAATGTCAACTCTGTTATTACCATTTTCCGTGTTTTTTAAATTGAAAAAAAAAAAAAATTGTCATAAATATCTTCTGGTTTATTCAGAATTAATCTAGTGGATCACAAGCTGACAATGAAAAATAATTGAGTAAAAATCAAAATATTCAAGATTAAAAATAGAAGGATATAAAAATCATACATTGAAAAGATAAATTGAAAATGATACAATCACGTCTATGTAGGCACGGCCATAAAAATTGAATGAATTTTTATTAGGTAAGTCAAAACATTGCAACTTTTTTTTGACAGGACTGAAGGAAGGAAATTTACAACAATTATCTCATCAAAATTGTTTTTATCTTCGGTTTTATACTGATTTCACATAAGTACCTTTCTTTTACCGACTTTGAAATTGTTCATCATAGTTGCAGGCAACGTCAGATCAACTTTTTTTCACGTTTTCAAGCATAGCGTCCCTAAATTTCGAAGTTGAATAACAGACCAAAATTTCAATTTCGAGTAATTATACGTACACTGGAAAAAATAATAATAAATTTTATTAAAGTATATTAATAGCGCGTCCCCATTCAAAAATCTATTAATGAAAAAATAATATTTATTACAATACATTTTACCAAATATGGAAATAAATATTATTATTTTTTTATTGATAGATTTTTGAATAGGAACGCGTTATTAATATACTTTGATAAAATTTATTATCATTTTTTTCAATGTATAATTTAGGTTGATGATTTTAGTTTTGGATGCCGTTATCAATATTGTGAGGCATAGAAGTAGTATAGAAATACCCATTCAAGGGAATTTTTTTTCTGGTAATCCGTGTGACGTCATCAATTCAGTGACGTCATCAATTTTGTGACGTCATCGACCCAGTGACGTCATCGAATCAGTGACGTCATCAAATTCCATGACGTCATCATTCATGCTGGCAAAAACGTCACTCGTTCGAAGCTCAAAAAAAATTTCCCGCCAAAATTTGAAAAATAATTTTCCCGCCAAAATTTAAAATTTTTGCGCCTGGTAATTCTCTGACAACATTCTTAGTTCCTAATTTAATCACTAGAGAAGCTATCTACTTTTTATTATTAATTAGTTCATATTTTGATCACTAGAATTCTCTCTCTCTTTTTTTGTTAATCATGATGAACGGGTTACTAGTTTGATTAAGGAGGGGATTTATAAAAGGTATAAATGTTTGTTTCATTACTTTAATTGCTTCATCAGTTGTCAAAGTATACTTACCAAGTGTAATTGATGTTTTGTGAATTTTTTTCAAAGTGAAGAATAATTTTATTTTCTTACAATTTCTAAGTGAATATTTTATCATGGATAAAGTGTGTTATTTTTTATTATGGAGACAAACGACAGATCGAATCAGCGCATATATGTATTTATTACCATACAAACAATCTTATGTGAAGAAGAATCAGTTTGAAGAATTACAAAGACGTATAAATGAGGATATATCTTACGGAGATGCCGATTATTTCCAGTTATTATCATATAATATCACAGAAGATGAAGCTAAGGTTATAATTCAACATTTACCTTATCCATTTCTAAGTAGACAAACTATTATACCTACAAATGAGAAGTTTCAAGAATTATTTGACATCGCTGCAGATGAAGATGAAGAATATGACTTCGTCCAATATTTATATGATTTAACAGATTTTAGATCATCCAATTAATAAATAAAATCTGGTTATTTTTTATACGTCAATTTTTTTTGTCATTAAAATTATTACTTTTCTTGTTTTGCACAGAGTTGTAGTACCAGTTGGTTATGGTGGGGAGTAGTCTCAAAAAATGTATAAATGAGTAGGATTTTACAATAACTATTTCATCAGTAACCATGACGTCTACCAAGTGTAAATTAACGTTTAACGTTTATTTTTTGAACAAATATAATAAGATTACTCGAGTTGCTTGTATGAAAAATAACGATGAAAATTGTATTTCGGGTGTTGTAAAGTTTAACGACGATGAAAAATATGTCAGATTGTGTTTTTCAAAAACTTTTGAACCAGATTTTGCTCACTGCCTTTGTGGATCATGTCATCAACCACCTTATAAATTCCCGCACAAGAAAGTGGAGTTCGACGCTGATGTTTCCAAGTACACAAATCCCGATGAAAAATGTGAAGCTAAAGAAAAAGGAAAATTAGATGACACTGAAGTTGGTTCCTCTTATACACCAGAGCCATACTGGGACGGAAAATCTGATTTTTCACCGCAAATATACGTATATTTCCTGGACGAAGAGTTTAAAACAAGTCGGGTGCGTTCCATTTCTTGTTCGAGAAAATATAAATATGAGGGTGGAGAATTTAAAATATTACCAAATGAGAAATATTTTAGTTTCTGTTTTATCAAAACATATTACTCGGAGGCAGAATCTTGTTTGTGTGGACGATGTTACAACTCTGATTTTCTGGAAAGTGCAAAAATAGCCAAGTACGAAAGTTTTTACCCTTCTTTACGTTATGCAACATCCTCAGATTCTTCCTCATCTATGAGTGAAGATGAATCTACCAATGATTCAGATTACTTTACCGACACAGATTAATATTAAGAATATCATAATTGTAATATTTTGAATAAATAAAACATTTATTTGAAAAAAAGTGGTGTATTATTTCTTTATTACAATACTTGTTTCACATTTCCATTCAAAGCGTAATAAGAAAATAATCTATCGTAAATAATTACACAATAAGCTGTAGTGTTTGCTGGAATATTAGCGTTACAAGTGAAATCTATTCGTATATTTATGGGTCCACCTGCATTATCCAATGTTTCTTTTTGTTTTGAACAATCGAAGTAGATTAAAGGCATTTGATAATCTCCGTCGAAAAATTGATGAGATGAGATTGATGTTTCTGGTGAAGATTTTCCATAGTATGACATTTGGAAATGACTGAACATTTGATATAATATTTCATAATGTTTTGTTGAAGGATTCAAGTTAATCGCTTCTTGAGGGTACTGTTCTTCATTCAAGAATAGACGAATTGTCAACAAATTAATTAAATCGAAGCGAGTCACATTTGCAGAGTACACATTCCGACGATTTGTTTGGAATGCAATAATGACATGCCGTGGTTTTAGAAGAGAATGGGAAACCCGTAATGGCCACGATATCTGCGTTGTAGTGGGTAATGTTGGATATTCCAAGTATTCCCAAGTTCTAAAACTCAAATCAATTTTCCGGTTTTCTTTGATTACATTCAACAATTGTACTCTAGCGTAATCAGCGAGAGTTATAACCGGCAATTTCCACGATACTTCTGCTAAGGTAATTGTAGGATCTACGTGTCTGATGTGCGCTGTAGTGTCTTCACCTGCTGCTGCTGGTCCAGGATGAATAAAAACGTTTGAATCGTCTCTGGATCGTATAAGAATCAGTTCTTGAGTGGAATTGATAATTGGTTTGCGATAGTCCTCAGCGAATCCGAGTAGAAATTGCAATGGAATATAAACTTGAAAATATCCGGAGCTATCTGCTGGTCTGTATGTTGTTTGGTAAGGGTTAGTTTCATGCACAAATCCACATGACTCGTAAAATTTTGAATTCGCAACCGTCTTGGATAGGTATGATTTTATTGTCGATGTCATACCTACATTGAGTGTACGATCAATCACAACCCCATTTAGTTCGTAGGTAATGCTGGTGAATAGTTGCATCATTCCATTATAACAAATTGGATGAGCATATGTTGTACTATTATTTCTAAAAATACGACCGGCGATGTAAATGTAAGAGAAATGGGAAGTGAAATTAAATCTTTGGAAAATACTGGTATACGTATTTCATCGTTATTTGAGAGATTGTTGGAATTGAAACATTTAAAGGTAACATAGGAACAACTTTTTATGGAATTGTCAAATGAGACAGGTTCCAAAATATCAAGATTATTTTCTCCAATCATGGATAGGTTGTTATCGCCTACGTTTGTGAAGTTTTAGTCCGAGAGATGTTAAAAATTTCAAATTA
Source organism: Pseudococcus jackbeardsleyi (assembly GCA_038380155.1). NCBI lineage: Eukaryota > Metazoa > Arthropoda > Insecta > Hemiptera > Pseudococcidae > Pseudococcus > Pseudococcus jackbeardsleyi. The sequence goes on along the minus strand of CM076239.1, from coordinate 18,294,783 downwards.
CTTTTTGAGAGTGGTTTACCCACACCAGACCCTATATGATTTTTCTTTTTACGTTTTTTGGGCTGAGATGCGATATTAGTTGGTTTGAGCTTTGTGAATACAGAAGAAGTAGAGGGTTTTCCTTTAACTTGACAATTGTATAAGATCATGGAATTGCAGGCTGTTGATTAATTTGACGCAAGTGTAGCACAAGCATAAATGGTTTTGTAAATGGTATTACAGTGCCTGAAAAATCGTCAATTCTGATTCCAATAGAAGATATGATGATTTCGGTGTTGGATCGCTCTTTATTTGCAATCAACGGAAGGTAAATTAAATTTTTGGGGTATTCAGCGATTATGTGTCTACTATTTGCATTTAACGCCGTAAAGGAATGCAATATACGCGTAGGTTTACCGTTTTCGAAACAATGGGATAAAATCAAATCGCACTTAATATTTATAGTTTTCAAGAGCAGTGGTGTGGTCAGTGAAGGATTCAATGGTGTTGTCTGTCGTTTAACTCGTTTACTAGATGATTCACTTCCTTCAGTTTGTCGTTTAGTGCGTGTATTATCTTCTGAAGTATCCACCTCACAATATGCTTCACCTTTGTCTGTGTATTTTATAGGTTTTCCAGTGCAAATAGCTGCAGACTCATCAATTGGAGGTAAATTCAGGTCAGGTATTGAAGGAAGAGACGTAGGTACATCCTCTGGTTTAGGGAAATAATGAGTTACAGATTTGGTTACTGTTTCTTCTACGACAACTTTTCTTTGACTTTCAGCGGGTGGTAGAGGTGGCCTATCTGGCTGTGGTGGTTGAGGAGGTGGAGGAGGATTATTTTGAAGAGGAGGAGGTGGTGGAGGAGGATTGTTTTGAGGTGGAGGATTATTTTGAGGTGTAGGTGGAGGGTTATTGACTGGTGTGGTATTGGAATGTGATGGTGTACTAGGTCTGGAAGTGGGTGGTGATGGAGGTGGGGTTAAGGGGAATTGAGTATCCAAAGCATTGTTTGATGGAGCAGTAGTGCTGGCATTATTGTTCCAAGCTATGGAATCTACATAGGTAAACGATACTACCGCTAATTCGTATTTTTTTCGCGAAGATAAATGTATAGCGGGAAAGAAACTATGTATAAACACCGGAGTGTTTTCAATAAAAACAAATCGATAAGAAGTCATTTATTGATAATTTCCGATTACACTTGACTACGTAAACTAAGCAAATGAATAAAATTTACAGCTATTTATAGTTAGTACTCTATTATTACAGTGTTGAAGGGTGATGATGTACATTCAATAAGTACCAATGCATCAATAGTTTCAAATTTGAAACAGCGCATCCATCATTATGGAAGTAACAGGATCCAAATAATTGAAGCAAACCACGGTATTGATGCTTTAGTTCTCTAAATGATGGGATATCAACAAATTCCGCCATAGCTTCTCTAACCAATGGCTTTCTTTCCCGGTTCCATTGTGTTGCTGGAGGTGGCATCAATGGTTGAAATGAGGTGACAGAATTCATCTCCGAGGCATTTTGTCTCCACAAAAAATAATCGTTGTTGCCCAAGAAGTTATCCAAAAATTTACATTTCTCGGTGCCTTTAACGTAAATTCTTGTAGGTTTATATTCCTCTACAATTCTCTTGCGTATTTCTTTCAATGTAACATCATAAGGTTTCAAACCATAATTCCACGGAATGTGACCCAGATTTTGGGTACACCAATTGTTTGAGTTGCGATTTTGATTGCTGATAACCGTATCTGAGTAAGGTGGCAGTAGAATTTCGTGAAATCCAAAATCTCCATTTAGGCTAAGACAAGTAAATTCCTTAATTATTATTTCACCTTTTCGAATTCCGTAGAAGTAATTGAAGTCCACAAATAACGTTCTTTCACCGTCAACTTCACCACTGTGGTAGAGACACATAATGATGCTATATAATAATGAGTGTTTTAACAGAAAAAGTTATATGGTAACAAAATAATCCCCGGTACTCCAGTATGAAGAATAAAAGTTTTTCATGAGAATCGCTTGTTTATATACCCTGTCAGCGGCTAGAGTTTTAATCTCTGCGACAATTAATCTACATATTACATCATCCAAATGTTTGAATAAGGGAAATTTGCTCGGAAGGATATGTTTAACATTTTCTTCATCCACGGGGGTTGATGTGGTTGAGCAATTAAAATTCTTCTTCTTCTCCTTCTTCTTGAAATTAGAGTTTACAATTTGGGAGAAGGCAAATTTGGCGAATAAGTGATACTTGTTTAATGTTTCTAAATGTACCGAAATCATGTCGTATAGACGAATCATTTCGCGAAATAAATTCAAATTTATGGTAATGGGTTGAACATCGTATGTGGTATCACAAACTAAAATATCTTTTTCATTTTCTCGGAAGTGTAATTTATATCTACCAATTACAACATCGGTTACTTTGAGTACTTCATCCAAAATCGAGTCTGTCCCAATTCCAGCCAAGGTATGGAAGAAATTCATTATTCGATCTGATTCTTTGCGCATGAGTAAAAACCACTCGTTGGTAAACATTGTCCATACGGTAACATTTTGTCCACTGTTGAAGGTAATTCGAACAGCCGGAGTAAAATTAGCTTCAATTAGCAAACCAGTTTCGAGGAAGTATTCCTTCGAGTCGGTAAACACAAAAGTTTTGAAAATCATGACAGCAGCGGTAAAACAACGATAACAACGAAGCGAGTGTTTTTTATAATGTACACGTATAAACGATAAATAAGAAAATAAGACTAACAAGTTTTATTCATTTTATAAGTATTTATTCATTTATTAGGAGAAGAGCTAGAGAATCAAGTTCTGAACTGAGGTTGGTGGAACACGATTCAATTTAATTAGAAACTTGATACATAAATGACCGCAATTAACCGTATTCATTTTTTGTTTAGCGTCGTGATTATAAACAATGGCTACATTCTTCAAATATCGTAATACTTCCTTGGGTGGGGGTACACATCCCATAGGATCGAAATAAATGGAAATTACATTTTTACGATAGTAATAGGCGCACCAATGTGTACCAGAATTGAGAAAACTATCCATGTTTACAATACCACATTCTATCCGGCGAGGTCTACTTGGTAAACAATCTCTAGCAAAAACCCCACGAAAGTGTTTTATTTTGAATCCAGTTACAAGTTGTTCAATTTGATCACTATTTAGAGGTGTCTTTTGGGATGGGAATTTCATTTTTTTCCTGCGGCAAAGATTGCGATGCTTCATTTGAAATAGTGATGAGGAGAAATTTGCAATGCTAATCCTTTCTTATGCTGACGTATTTTCAGCTTTGGTCCAATTCGCTGTTGATGATTGAATGATAATCCGCTACCTTTCTGAGCTTTATACTCGTCGCGAACGTTTTTTATACTCCTAATGGCATTCACAATAGATGATACACCACTGGCCAATGCTCCAACATGGGATAACGCAGTTATAATCGGTACTAAAGGTATGAATCCTCCTACTTGAGGAACTGGTATAATTCGTTTACTGGGCGGAGAATTTGTATTGGCTTTCAACTTCTTGACGGCAGCCAATGATTTACGCACCAAACTGGACAGATCTTTATTGTTTTCAATGTCTGAGTTTTTCTTCCCTTTGATGGCGAGGCGTGCGGTTTTAATTAACCTATCCAAATTGGGTGAATTGATTTTCTTTTTCTTGTGACCAGCTGACAACATTTTTCCACTTTTCTTCCGCTTGCGTATCGATGATTTTTTCACTCCACCACCTTCTAATTTTCTTTTCAGTTTCATAGCGTTTGTGGTCAACCAGGCTAGACCTTTTTCAGAAAAGGAAGCGTCTTTAGCTCCGACTCTTTTCCAAGCAGCGTACTCTAAATCCTTATCAGCTTTATGACGATTTGCCAAGTCACTGTAACGAGCGTATGCAATGTCGTGTTGTTTGGCTGCTTCGTCCAGAGGGTTTACACCAGGAACGTTTGCAGCTAGCTTTTTATCGAGACGAGTTCCAGGTCCCAAATAATTATGGTGCCAAAGGGTTAAATCAGGACTATGCTTGATGAGTGTATTAATTAAACCTTTTCCACAAAGATGGCGTTTGTTTGGACAGCGTCGGCGACCCTGTTTTAATTTTTTCGCACTAGAGGAGCGATGCATCTGATCAAAATCGTATATAAATGACTGGATTCGACATTCGCGAGCACTATTTATACCTTTTAAGAAGAGAGCACAAAGCAATGTCTCCCCCCAATAGAGGTGGAGCACCATCAGCATCAAACTTGACAACAGGTTTCAAAGTAATCGAGCAAAATATAAAATTACCGGTTGATAAAGCTAATTTTGAGCCTCCTCCTCCACCACAGCATATATGTAAAGGAGATGGAAGTATAGCATCTGGTGATTGGAGTGAGAGAAAAGTACACGGTCCGCTGTTTCCGGACTGCTTGAGAGCATTGGTAGTTGGAAAATCAGGATGCGGAAAAACTAATTTGATAATTACATTGCTAGGTCATAAGAATGGCTTAAAATTTTCCAACCTCTATCTGGTTAGCAAGAGTCTATACCAGACAAAGTATCAAAAGCTAAGAAAAGTATTTCGTCTAGTTCCGGAGATTGCTTTATATCTATTTTCATCCAGTCAACACTTGCCAACACCAGACCAATGCAAACCTCATAGTGTGGTCATTTTTGACGATGTTAGCGCTACCAACGAACTTAATGAGAAGATGAGAGAATACTTTTCTATGGCTCGACATCGTTATGTATCGGTGTTTCTGCTTTGTCAAAGTTACGCAAGAATAAGCAAGGCTTTGATTCGGGATAATGCCAATTTTGTGGTGCTATTTAGGCAAGATGTGTTAAATTTACGTCACGTATACGATGATCACCTGAGTGCTGATGATATAACATTTGAGAAATTTTTACAAGTGTGTAAGTACGCTTGGAATAGATCACCTTTTGGTTTCGTGGTGTTGGATTTGGAGAAAAATCTTTATAAAGGTCGACTCAGAAGCTCGTTTCATCATTTTATCGTTTTGAAAGAGAAAAACTTGACGTGTGTGCCATGAGCTCTTCGCACAGTAACCATACTCAAACATCCAGAGGAGGAGGAGGAGGAGGGATGGATACCCTCAATATCGATCGTGAAATTTCTGAAAAGAAGGAAATTTGTAGAATTGCGGAAAATATCCGCGAGAAATATGCCAGTCTGAAAGCGATGGAAGAACAAACTAGAGAAACATTATCGCCAATTGTTAAACCTATAACTAGCATAGAATCCAATTTAAAACAGTTTTTAAAATCCGATGAAAAAACTGTTGCTGCTGGGAAGAAGGAAAAGGTTTTAAAATCACCAGAGAAGAAGACTAAAAATTAAAAACTCCTCCACCACATAGTACTCGCCAGGAATCACCAATACCAGACAACCAAACAATCGAGATTGATGATGACGAAGATGACACAAAAGAAATCAATCAAGAAGATGAAATTGGTGAAGGTGAAGATGATTTCACTCCTACTGGAGAGGAAGAAGAAGATGTAGGTGATTACCCCTCCCAAATGGATATCAATCTACCTCCTCTGGAGGATGCTTATTACGGGCTCAAGTATAATTCTAAAACTGAACAGTATAAAATTGGTCCTCAAGATGTGGTATTGGCTGATGATATGATATTTTTACAAGATGGTTCCATCTACCAGCTCACTCCAGGTTTAAAGCATCTCTTGACTTGTAAACGCATTGATGCGAAATTATTCACAGCTCAAGATCGAGATCAATACGCCAATATTATGGTTCGTACTCGAGCACCGAAGAAATCTGATAATTCGTGGAAAAATATACCCAACTTTGGAGAAAAATTTGCCTTTATTAAAGGTATAACCAGTCACCTATTTTCTCCAGCAGCCGATTCATCAACAATGGCAACACCTAATCAAAAGTTTTACACACCTCGAGCCCTAAATCTGGATTCACCAGCTTCTGGTGCAAGACAATCTCCACTAGTCAATGCTTCCACTTCTTCCACTGCTACTACTCAAAAAGGGTCAGGATTGAAAAACAAAGACAAAAACAACAACTAGCAAAAAATAATATTGTTGGGAGAGGAAGAGGAAGAGGAAGAGGAAGAGTAGTGGGTAAAACAGGAATCTGTATACCTGGAGGAGCAACCAACAAGAAAAAATGGCTGTAGAGGTAAAGAGAAGAGGGATGAAGACAGCGACAAAACCGAAGAAAATGCTTAAAAAGCATCATCTCTGCCCCTCCATTAATGTTATCTTCTACACATCGACGTCAACAAGCAGGAGGACGTCGTCTTATGATACCGAATGCAAAACATAAGTATCAGTACGTGTATTTTGACGATCCAAACGAAATTGTCGAGAGATTAAAACTATTGAGAGGGGAACAGTTGGCTGGAAATAATTCCGTACAAATTTGTAACGAAATTCAAAGTATATTGGAAGAGCTCGAAGAACGAGGAATTTATTAATATCGCTATCACTACAACTACTACTACAGCAGATACCAGATGGCATTGAATTTAAAACACGAAGTGGTTAATCAACTGTATAGACCGGCTCGTAAAAATTATCCCAGACGACGAGTGGAAATTCGATCGTTGAGAGACCTGTATCAAGGTGATCTTGTCGATATGAGTAGTCGGCGAGAGGTTAACGAAGGTTACGTGTACATATTGGTGGTAATTAATTGTTTTAGTAAAATGTTGTACGTCGAAGCGTTGAAAACGAAAACGGGTGCGGAGACAGCGGCGGCGTTGAAAAAAATTTTTCTCGTGGCCGGAGTACCGAGAAATTTTCAAACGGACGATGGAACAGAATTTTTCAATAAGGATTGCGACAAATTGTATCGAGAGCTGGGCATTCGTCATTACAGTACGTTTAGCGTGAAAAAGGCCTCGATTGTGGAACGAGCTATTCGTACATTGAAGACGGCTCTGTACCGGGAGATGGCTAGACGAGGAGCCTATCGTTATGTAGGAGATGTATTGCAGCTGGTGACTCGTCACTATAACGAAACCGTTCACCGTACCACCGGTTATCGTCCAGTCGACGTTGACGAAGAAAACGAAACCCTCGTCTTGAAAAACATCCTCAGATCTACTACCTGTGCTGCTGCTGCTACCTCTGCTGCTGCCGGACATTCGTCGGCGATAAATTATTTCAAATTGAAGAACCCTCGGTATAAAGTCGGAGATTTGGTACGTATAAGCGCGCGTAAAGGAATTTTCGACAAAGCCTACGAACAAAACTGGAGTAACGAAGTGTTTCGAGTACGTCACGTCAACACCTCCTCTTACCCGCCAACCTATTTACTGGAATCCAAATCTATAGCCAAACGCAAAGACGAAATACAAGGAGGATTCTACGAGGAAGAGCTGCAACTAGTTCCACCTCACTTGGCCGACATTCACCTGGTCGAATCTGAACTTCAAAAACGTGGAACTAAAGTACTGGTCAAGTGGGTAGGATTACCCGAATCTGAAAATCAATGGATCAACCGACGGGATCTCATCCAATAATTCTCATCTTCTCTTCCCCGGGGGGAGGGGGCGCCCCCACGTTTTCCACCCTAGGGAGCTACGCTCCCGCGGGTGGAAACCACCCCACCATACATGTAGTAGTATAAGATAATATTTTGACAAAAATAAATACTTATGAGTATATATCATTGTTGTTGTTGTTGTTCTATTTCTTAGTATTACCAACTCTTTTTTTGGTCACCTCCTCACTCTCTCTCTCTCTCCTTCTCTTTTATTGATAATACAAGTGGGGATTGAGAAAGTGAGTGATTGTGGTTGTGTGGTGGAGGTAGTTGATTTGTTAGCGAGCGAGTGAGCCTGCCTCCAGACAAGATACTAAAACAAACCTTCAGTCGATTACTAGAGTGTGATTGATATTGTCGTTATCATCGTCCTTGTTGTTGTTTGTTGTTGTTGTCGCCGTCTTCATCTTTGTGTGTTGTTCTTGTTATTTATTTGGTGAAACTATATTTGTTGTCTTTTTTGATCATCATCATCATCTCACCTCTTAAAATGGATTCTACTACAAGCGAACAGCAGCAGCAGCAGCAGCAGCAGCACAAACCAGATGTTGTACCCATCATCATTCCTGCCAATGTGTTGACAATTACATCGGTGAATGAACAAAATTACCGGCAAGCTTTAGATCAAATTAATGATTTGAAAAAGGAAATTGTATCGAAATTCGAGGATTATAACATACTAATTTTAGGGCAAATTGATAAAAATTGTCATAAAACTTACGGAGATTGTCGTTTCGTTAATTATAACAATTTGAACCATTACGAAAAAATATTTTTCGAATTTTTTAGACCGTGTTTCGAAGTCAACTTCAAGGTTTCTGAGAGAAAATTTAAAAACATGTGCGCTAAACCCAACCCTGATTACGTATTCCTCGGAGAAACTGGCGTATACAATACCATCCAGCCTAAGGAAATCAATCGAGAAGACTTGGACAAGTTGAACATAATACCATCACTAATGGATAATTTGGCAGAAATTGGCACAAATGAAGATTTTGAAGATGATTTTGACGTGGAATACGAATTTATGGATCATGATTTTTCAATACTACGAGTTTTAGGTGTATTTAGAGAACGATGCGATACTTTGTACGCCTAGAATTAAGCATTCGATGTTATCGTTATTTGTCAATAAAATAAATATTGCGCTACTATCATCAAACGACTCTATTATTATATTTTTTTTTTCGTTTATTGGTAACAAAGATTTTCACACTCTCTCCATTGGTGAGAAATAAAAAACACAGTTTCTTCGAGGTTAATATATATATATATTTGTTTTAAAAGAAATACACCAATAACAAAGAATAATGTACTATCAATAAAATAAGAATAATGCACGCTTAAAATATATTCCCAATACCCTCCTACACGCTATCCCAAACCCAAAATACTTTTCATAATTAGAGGGTAGCCACCGATAACTTTTTTATACTCATAGTAGATAATAAAGTTGATCCATGTAAGGATATTTCTTGATAATCATTATACTACCCATTACCAAAACTATGATGAGGAAATATTACTAGTAGGTTTGAGAGTCTTCCCCTAATATGGATAACACCTTGGCTGTTTGATCCTCCTCCTACAAAAGTGAAGATGATGAATTATTAATCAGGTAATTGCTTGAATTTATTCATGTCATAATGTCCATACGCTAAGCTATGGGTATTATCATAGAAAAATCGTTTATCGCAAAAATTAACCAGAGCCTTTTTTCTTTGATAAATTGTATATATTATATGCTTCTCAGATTGAAATTGAATTTGGTTTTTAGTTAAATTTACTTCTTCAAATAGACAAACATAAAAATCATCAAAATGTAATTCCTTTTCAATGATCGACTTATTTATACCTTTAAGTTTTTTAACTTCTTTTTCACTGGTTTTCAAACTATAAACTTTTGGTGACAGCGAAATATACTTTTCACATTGTATTATTCCCAACTCGTCTTTAAAATATCCAGGTACTTTACGATTTTTGGAGCTGAACAAAGGATGATTTGGAGGAAAATTACTAGTATCAAAATATTTTGAATTATTTGCAATGTATGGATAAATATCGTAGGTTTTAACACTCAATATAAAGGAATCCGTATCCATGTAGAGTAATTGAGGAAATTCCAAATCATTGAAAATTTTACCCAAATCTTCATAATAAAATTTATACATGAAATTTCTCGATTTCTCCAGTACAGTCACTCCTGCATAAATTGGTTTATTAAGCTTTATCGAACCCTTATGAAAATGTATACCAACCAAATTTTTGGAAAAAATTATGCTTCTTTTAAACGTTGGTTTCGCCACCGATTTTAAAAATTGTTTGGGGGAACAAACCAACTTAAAAGACATATAATTACGAACATTTTCCAACATTTTTCCAAAAACTGAGTTATTTATCAACTTATACAAATTGGTTGCAAAATCTGTTTGAGCATTTTGTCTCAAGGTAGTATTTAATTCGATGAAGGGTTTTAAAAAATTACTTTGGGTAAATTGCAAAACTTTATGTACTTTTTTCAAAACTAAACCATGTTCCAGACAAGTTTTCAAATTTTCATAATATATTATATATCTAGTCTTTGGTTCTAAGGTGCATAAAAGCTTGCTAGTCTTTGAATTTGGTGGAGCTTTTCTCTCTGGAGCAAATGGGAAGGCATTTTGTTTACAATGTAGTTCAGAAGGGTAATCTAAATCAACTTCCAAATAATACCCTGTTTCACTCTCTTCTTTCAAATTTAAAATAAAATCCGGGGTGAATTTATTTACTTCTTCATCGTTCAACCATTTAAAATCTTTGACGGGAAGAGCCTTTGCCATTACATGTCCATACAGATTGTTACAATCTGTGTAAAAAATACTGCAGGGGGGTTTATTTTCATCGTAAGAATTTGCAATATGAATATTATTAGCTTCAGCATATTTCACTACTGTTTGGGTAATACCACCTCTCATGGCTCCTTCAAAAAATAAGTGCATATTTATATCAGTTAATAACTCAAATTCCACTCCGGTTACTTTAAGCATTGCTTCAAAACCATATCCTGGAAGTGAAACAAAGTAGCATGGATCTAGACCATAATTTTCTAATGCCATTTTCCTGAACGAAATAAAAACATCAGCTAGCAGGGTACAGTCTACTATTACATAAATAGCTAGATAATCTCCCAAATTAGAACACCGAAAAGTTGACCACACTTTTTTCACAAATTCGTAATCCTCGTCGGAAATATATTCATCGGTTAGACGATTATAAAAATCTTCTTTTGTGGGTATTTCAGTTTGAAAAAGTTTACTTTCAGAGTCCAAATAATCGTAACAAAAGAAACCCTTTTTGGTAACAAGTTGAAATTTTGAAATCTCTGAAAAGTAGGCTCTAGTATGAATCATTTCATCTTGAGGTAAAATTTCAACCAATGATCTAAGACTTGATGGTAAAAATCGATAAGAATCAACAAACCTGATCCAAAAATTGGGGGCCACCTTTTTTGAAAAACTAATATACTTTTCCTCAGAACTTGGTAAAACTTTCATATCGTTTGTATCTTTTTTATAACCTTGTAATATAAGATGAGCATCGTAACGACTCAAATTGTGACAAAAGATCGGTAAAAAATTCGGTACTGAGTATAAAATGTTACATTTTGAATGAGCAGCACCAACAAAGGCCCCGTCCGTATGTCGATGGTGTTTCACCCGATATTCCCCGTCATTGAATTCTTCACGACAAATGCAACAATTTGGATCATTCCAAAATCTATGATTATCTTGCCAAGATAATGTAGAAAGATCAAGAAGGGGAAATTTAGTATATTTTCCAAAAATTTTCAGAGCTTCCTTTTTGATCATATCAAAAAACACATTGGATGCATCTTTACCCACATAGCAAACAGGTTTCTTTGGATTTCTTGGTTTTCCATTTGCTTTTATTTCAAAAATATCTTGGGAGTGAACTATATAATAGCTAAACGCTATAGGTACATGTTCCTGGAATTTTCTAGTATTGACTTCATCTGGAAATTCTTCATCTGTGTCTAAAGGTTTCAACACACATTCAAAATCGGCAAAAACTATGTAGTCAACAGGTTGTTCGTGTTTAAAGTTTTTAAATTTCAAAATATTTTGTCCTTCCTCTGGTAATAAGACTCTAGATGGATTTTTTATAGTTTCTTCATTACAATATTGTTTATGCTCCAATAGTTTCAATTCCTACTTTTTCCAGAGAAATTAAACAAGCAACGTTTACAAACTACTACCTTCTTAGCATGTGAATTCAATTGTTTGGATACCAATCTACTGAAATGTTTGATAAATGTGAAATGACAAGTACCTTTATTATTTTTCAACATGAGCAAATCATAATGAAGTCGTTTCTCCATTTTACACACTTTGATTGGTAAAACTTTACCCTCCTCATATACATAAACGTTAATTGATACAAAGTTGTTATCTTTTTCAAATTTTTTAATATCATTTATATTGGATGGATACTTTACACCTCCAAAATCAAATTTTACTCTACCTTTTTGGGCTAATTTTTTTTCAATATAGCGATATGACTGTACCAAATGTGGTTTAGTGTTAACAAATTTTGCAAAAATACAGTAGTAGAAGCACCTATCATCATTCTTATTCTGAATATTGATGATTGCATGCTTCAATCTTAGTGAACGAGGAGTTTCAATAAAAGTTCCGCCAGTTCTGAAAACATTATTCTGATTCATACGCAATTCCAGTTCGGAAACACCACTAAAAATCCATCCAGAACCTCCTCTATTCAACTCATCATTCTGTACATCAATTTGAGGATAAATTTCATTTCGAATTTTACTAATCAAATCATCATTTCTGAAGAATGTAACATTCGATGTGTTTAAATTGAATAACTGTTCCTCCCCCGAAACTTTTTTATAACGAACATATAAATTACAGTTAATTTTCAATGATGTAGCTCTGGTCAATTGTTTATCAAGAACATCTTCCAAAGGACTTTCAATTTTATCAAAAAATTGAGAAATTGTAAACTCTGGGTTACGGTTTAAAAAAATTATGGTGGCTACACGATTTTTAAAAGCGGACTGTCCAGTTAATATAAAAAACCCCAATTTTTCGAAATGTTTATTCTTTTCCAAAACTTTATCTAAATGTGATCGTGATTTCTCATGATTTGTCCAATCGATCTTCTTGGTAAAACCAATATCACAAACACTACACTTGAAATGATCCTAATCAAAATATAAAGGCAATTAGGTACTAATACAGTTTTAAATGTTTGAAAATAAATAAGGAAGGGAAGAACACCACTCAATAAAATATTATTACTAAAAAATAGAAAAACATACCTTTTGAATAGAGGTTGCAGTATTATCCCCACGTTTATACTTTTTTTTCATAATGTTTAGCCTTTCTTCATTTTCAGCTGGTACAAATTCATCTTGTTTATCAATTATAATGTAATCAATCATGGTAATACCAGACATATCGGAAATCACCTCCATAACTTTTTTTGGTGTAATGAAAAATGGAGAACTAATTACAAATGACAATTCTTTATCATCCTAAGAAAATCAATAAAATTCCAAAATGAAAATGAGAATAATGCTAACAAAACATAATAAAATGTACAACACTTACCATCTTTTCAATCTTCATTCCATTATACTTAAATAACAATGTCATTTGAAGAATATTTTTCAAATCATCAAAAGCCATCAATGGATTACTTATTCGAATCCGGATAAAATTATTAGATGGCATTTTCCTTTTCAAAGATTGTTTTTCATTCACAGAAGAAGAAGAACTGTTTTCAGAACTCATAATCACTTTATAAAAACCAAAAAATTACACAGAAACGCAAAACTGAAAGAGAGATTTTCACTCTTTGTACTGATCTCTACAAAGTATCTTTTACAAATGATTTGTCAAATAATGAAAAACCAGAACAAACACTAGCTATGTATAGTGTACTAAATCTTGTTTTTACTTGAGAAACAAGTTTGATTGAGAATTTTTTTATTACCTTGTAATTCTTGGAAAAGTAATCCAATTATCTACCTGAAAAAACTGGAATGAAATTAATTAAAAAATTAACCTTTTTTTAATAAGCCCCTTCTTCACTTCACCCATTTTAATAATCATAGGTAATTAAAACCAATCGTTTATATTAAAACAAGTTTGAGAATTTTTTTTCATATCTCTGTAAAAAATCTTAGAAAAATATTCCAATTATCAATAATTAAAAAAAAAAATGAAAAATTAGTTCATTTTTAATACACTCGGATCTCTAGTAGACTTTAAACCACTTCATAATTCTATACTCCTAATACCTAACTTGATGATAGTATCCATTATTTCAATTTTCCATCATAGAAGATAATTTATTATATAAAATGAGTAATCTATGAAATGATTTTAGAAAAAATAATCATTTCATACCAACAAACATCTGAAAAAAAACAATTTTCCATGAAAAAAAAATTTGAAAAAAAATTTGAAAATGTTGTTCATTTTTAAACCACTTGGATCTCTAGTAGTAAACTTTTCCATTATTTCAACTTTCCAGCATGGAAGATAATTTATTCTATAAAATGAGTAATCTATGAAATGATTTTAGAAAAAGAATCGTTTCACACCAACAAACATCTGAAAAAAAAAAACAATTTTCCATAAAAAAAACAATTTAAAAAAAAAATTGAAAAAGTAGTTCATTTCTAAGCCACTTGAATCTCTAATAGTAAACTTTGAACCTGTTGGTATTCCTATTCTCCTAATACTTGACTTATTGATAGTAACCATTATTTCAATTTTTTTAGCATGGAAGATGATTTATTTTGATGATATGTGTCTTCTATAAAATGATTCTAGAGAAAGAAGATACATTTCAACAAAAAATACCAATTTTTTCAATTAAATTTTTTTTAAAAAATCAAGTGAAGTCTGGTGATCAAAATATGAACTAATTGTGATGTAGAAATTTACCAGGTCAAATTTTGGTTGGAAAATATAAACATTGAACCAGTTCATGTTTTCTATGCTCCTGATATTCAATTTGTGTGTTACAATCTTTATTTCATCTTCTCATCCTTTGGGAAGATTAATTTTTATAAAATGAATTAATTTAAGAGATGATTTGAAAAGATGAATAATATTATGTAAAAATTAACAAGTACAAAAAATTTGAATTTTAGCGGGAAAATTATTTTTCAAATTTTGGTGGGAAATTTTTTTTGGGTTCATACGATTGACGTTTTTACCAGCATGATTGATAACGAATTAATAATAAAAAAAATAGATAGCTTCTCTGGTGATTAAATTAGGAACTAAGAATGTTGTCAGAGAATTATCAGGCACAAAAATTTCAAATTTTGGCGGGAAATGTTTCCTCTTTAATCAGAGAATTACCAGGCGCAAAAATTTTAAATTTTGGCGGGAAAATTATTTTTCAAATTTTGGCGGCAAATTTTTTTTTGAGCATCGAACGAGTGACGTTTTTGCCAGCATGAATGATGACGTCATGGAATTTGATGACGTCACTGATTCTATGACGTCACTGGGTCGATGACGTCACAGAACTGATGACGTCACTGAATTGATGACGTCACACGGATTACCAGAAAAAAAATTCCCTTGAATGGGTATTTCTATACTACTCATAGAGACCAAAAATTTTGAACTGAGGTTCTTACTAGGCCAAAAAATTTCAGTCGAATAAACTTGGCATGATGACATGACATCGCAAAAAAAAAAAAAAAAAAAACTCAAAAATGCTTACTCTACACTCCTTTGTCGGTATATTATCTCTGGAAGCGTAACTGTGTCGATCCTAGTTTCGGGAATGCAGCCGTTTTTCTGAAAAAAAGTCGAAAATATAAATCATTTTTCCGATTTATACCTAGTTTTGGTCCAATATGATTACCAATTTTTTGACATTTCAATTTGTGCACCCCTACCTCCTCCCCATTGTCTCAAAAAAATTCATAATCGAATTCTTAAATTCTAATTTGTGCACCCCCACTCCTCCCATTGTTTCAAAAAAAATTTTCATCATCAAATTCGTGATCTACGACCTCGAAAACGTAGATTTCGATGTGCTGCACGATATTTTGAGTAAATTCTATTTTCAGCACCTCCTCTCCCCCTCCCTCAAATCTCAGAAAAATTTTCATAATGAAATTTGTATTCCAAGTCCTTGAAAACCCTGCCTATACTATATTTCACCAACTTTTATTGCAAACTTTTTTGGATAATGAATTTCGACCGTTTTGAGGGGTCTCTTGGACCACTGTGAAACGTACGAATTCCATTGTTTTGCCATTTTTTTTTTCAACTTTTTGATTGAATATTGAAACTAATATCACAAACTCGAGTTCAGCAGGTTAAACATCGTAAAAAATTATAAAATTTGGACAAAATTATCAATTCAGTTTTGTAATATTGTAAAAAATTAGCATAACATTATGTATTTTGATGAATTGAATTTTTCAAAAAAAAAAAAAAATGAAGTCGATTTTGAAGACACAAACGAAGTTGGATAGATGGTGAAATTTTTACAAACGACGCATTTTTGAAGCGATCTTGGAAAATTCGCATCGATGAGAACATGGATTTGTGGTGGCCATGAAAATGGATCGAATTCCATTTTTACAGCTTTCTGTTCGAAAAAAAAAAAATGAAAATGACGGCATTTTGACCATCCATTTGACCGATGGATAGGCAATCCGCACTGCATCGCGTAATTCTTACGTAACAGATACAGTTTGATTATTCATTTCAAAAACAACTCCCACCGCTTCAAACGTCACGTCGCCTAAATTTTCCAAGAACTTGTGAAAACCAACCTCGGTCGTTGAATCGCAGACAATAAAAAGAAAATAGCAACCGACAGTAGTGCTGTCTATCGTTGGCGGATAGTTCAAGGTAAAACAATAAAGCATGTGCACTCTCCGATTCATTTTAACGAATATCTATGATACGAGTACCTTAAATACACGATATCGTACTGTAGATCCGTACAACCGGTTATCGGTTGCATAAAGTGACAACGAATGTTCTGTATGCGAGAATACTCGTATGTATGTGTGTAAGTTTACCCACTGCCCGTCTCTTGGCGGTAATTTCAACTGGACATCGCCGAAACCTCATGAGCAATAATGCTACTGGTTGTGGTCGAGCACCGCTGTACCTTACTGCTCGTATCGTACATACATCTTTTTTCATCCTTGTCAACACATATGGCTGACCTATTAAATTCATAATTTTCCCATTCACAAAAACAATTTGTGAAACTGACCGCATTTTTATCGTACTTACACTTTTCAAACGCAGCGCAGTAAAAAATGCTTTTTGTTGTGACTAACTGCCGAGGTGCGGGGATTGTAGTCTGTGGATTGAGTAATTGGAACAATTTCGTGCTACATTGTAACGGTTGAAATTAAATATGCTTGAGGAACGGCTCCACCTGCGCATTCAATCTGTTGTTGTGCGATACGTCATGATGCGATTTTTTTCGCAGTGGATTTTCATTTCTTCGCTGAAAAAATTTGATTTTTTGGAATTTATCGTTGGATACCTGGTACAGGATGTCCATTCTCTGGAAAACTGAGAAAAGCCAGGGAATTTTTACCGTCTGGAAAAGTCAAGGAATTTTGAAATTTTTGGCGTTTCCGCTGGAATTCTGTAAAAATCCAGAAAAATCAATTTTCTGGAATTTCTGGGCTCGTTTTATTGAAATTTTTCCATCATTTATATTGTATAAATATCGAATAGAATTCTGTTTATTCTGATAGGTAGTAACATCCTTCATAGTTATCTTCCCCTTCAGATCAGTTCTATACCACACAAGGTTATCTTCGATTATTTTTTGCAACAAATTACAACTCCAATTGATATCGAAATTTACGTAAGACTCTTGGTAAGTTTTGTATTCATTATTATGTTTTGTTGATCATAATTATCCAAAAAAAATTGATATTTAAACACACGTTCTTGTCTGTTGAATTATCAAATTTTCAAAAAAACATTTACTTACTTACTATGCTCGGGGATATTTTGAACTCGTAATTTTTTTACAGGGTGTCGAACAGGTCCTGTTGGTCCTGTTTTGGGCCGAGAGGTCCTGTCGGTCCAGTTTTAGAGGTTTTTCAGCAAAAAGTCCTGTTTTGTAACAATTTCGAGATCCCACCCGCCAAGGTACTTGAGTGTCTGAAGAATTTTAAACTTTTGAATGTTTTTATTCCTTTAAAAATTTTCGCCCTCGCTTCGCTCGGGCTCAGCATCATTTTATTTTCAAACTTATAGTACCTATGAAAATTTTTTCTTTCCAGCTTAGATAATTGATACTTCAAAGTAAAAAATGATCCTAATAATTTATTAAGGAACTCGTAACGCTTTTGATTGCAATTTTCAGAAATGTTTCGTTTTTTTTTTTTTGAAAGTCAAAAACACGCAAAAAGCACAAATTTTACCTAAAAAAATTCCAGATTCTGGGTACCCTTTTTTTCAAAAATTTTCACCCTCGCTTCGCTCGGGTTTAGTGAATTTACATTTTTTTTTTATTATTTATTTATTGCAGGAGCAAAGTGCTACTTTTCCTCTTTCGTGAAACGTTTGAGTGTTTAGATTCACGCTTTTCTTCCCTCGTTGCGAAACATAACAAACTATTTCCTTTCCGAAATTACCGTAGAAACTCTTTTCTTCCATTTCTACCAATTGAATATTTTGAAATTGAAACTGGAAAAATTTGTTTCCCTAAAATGAGTTTTTGATGTTAATATAATTCATACAATCATTGAAGAAAAATCATGGGTTACTTTTTCAAAAATTGTTTCTTTTTTTTTGGGGGGGGGGGGGGTAAAAATTTATTAGTAAAACCGATTTTTAAAAAGTCCTGTTGAAGGTCCTGCTAAGGTCCTGTTTTGGGGGTTTGAAGGTTTGTTAGACACCCTGTTTTAATGAAATTAATGAAAACAAAGTGCCATACTGATCACGATTTTGAAAACAAACGAAAGTAAACAGAAGAGAATTTATACTATATTCCGGTCACATTATGGGAAATTAAACTAGGACGTGGAGTGATGAATTTTTAACTTTTAAAGGTCTTCTTTTGCAAAAATATTTGCACTCGCTTCGCTCGGGCTCTGCACATTTATATTTTGAAAATTAACAGTTGGAAAATTTTTTTAGTGAAAAAAATTCAAATTACCGGTTGAAAACTCTTCTCATTTTTTTTTTATTTTTATAAATTTGAGTTGAGTACGTCTTTTTTTGTGAGGGGAGGGGGGATTGGATTGTGAAGGAAATCACAATTTTGAATTTCGAGACTGCTTTTCATTTGAAACTTTTTTCTGTTATAAAATCAAGGTCTCAGTATTTTGTACCGAATTGTGAGAGGTGGCGTCTAAAAATTTCCAAAACTGAATTCAAGTTATTTTTGTGGCTAGAAAAGAGAACATCGAATAATATCGTTGAAGGTTATGATTTTTGAAAAAAAAATTGTTGCACATGAAAAAATCGCCCTCTCCTCCATCCTTTAGGAATAACATAATTAAAAGGTCTGGAAAATTTTTAAAAATTGATCTGGAAAAGTTGGGGAAAATTATTTCTGAGATATAGTGGACACCCTGAATTTTTCTCTCAAATATTTTTGTCTCGCGTTGAATAAAACAAATCGTTTCATGCATTAAAAATTTTCTTTGGAAAAATTATTTGAAAATCGTATGCAAAACATAGAAAAAGTGTGATTTTTCATTTTCTCGACCTTTGAGACACCTTGGTTTTGACTTTTGAGAACACTCTATGAGTACTTTGTTTTGTAACACTTGAGATAAGTAACATCTAAATTATTTTTCATTGCTTATAATATGTACTCGTATGTATATAATATGTAGTTGATAGTCCTGCGAAGGTACTGCCCTCGTAATAGCGTGCTATAGGCGAGAATGTCCCCGCACGGCGTGCGTGCGTTAACTACTATATGCGTATGAGTGTGTATTGTAAAATTTGAGAATTTCCTAGTCAGATACCTGTAGTTGGATGAATGAGAGATTCCCAGAAAGTGTAGTAATCGAACAGGCTGTTTGAGCAAAATTTTAAAAAATGTATTCAATTTTGAAAAGTAGAAAAATTTGCACTTGAAATTATGTTTTGAAAATACCGTATCGGTACTTTACTTTTTGCAAAATTTCAACCTAACATCCAAAATACTTCACCTTACTTCTGTAGAGTAGTTGATAGTCCTACGGAGCGGCTGCCCTCGTAATAGCGTGCTATAGGCGGGAATGCACCCGTACGGCGTGCGCGCATTGACTACTTCATCAGTGTGTAATTACAGTACAAGTAAATTGGAAATCTCTCATTCAGTTAGATAGCGTTGACCAGTAGGTGTCTCATGTTCTGTAGGTCCTGTTCGACGATGAGAAAACTATTGAAAATTTGTATAAATTTTCATTTTCTCGATATGTAAGGTGTGAAGCGATGAATTTTCAACTTTTAAAGGTATTCTTTTGCAAAAATTTTCGCTCGAGCTTATCACATTTTTATATTTTATCGAAATAGTTTACTTATCAAAAAATTTGTGAAGAGTAATGGTTTCTGAAAAAGAATATTGTTGGACATTAGGCATTTCAAATATTTTTTTGCAAGATTTTATCATGCACGTGGAAAAAACCACCTTTTTTTTTTGAGGAATAACATATGTATTTGAAAGGTCTGGAAAATCAAGAAAAGTCAAAGAAAATCATCTGTGAGATATAGTGGGCTAGACACCCTGTAGAAGTAAATTTTTTTTGCATGTTTGATATTTCTTTTCTTCAGTCAAGGCGAAAAGGGTGAGACCTCAGGGGATGTCATTTTTGTGCCAAATTCTTGATTAACAATCCTCGTGTGGAGTTCCCTTCACTGCTTACAATTTAATCAAAATCCTTCGTTAAACATCTTCATCATTTTTGAAAAAATATTCAGGTTAAACTCTCGATGAAATTTTCAACGCTGGAATGATATACCTTTTATTGAATGGAATGTAGGTAAGCAAGTAGAAGTAAACGGGCTCGATTCTAGATTACGATTTTAGGATGAGGGACAAGAGAGCATAGTTTTTTTTCAATTTTTTGAAGAATTTTCCCAAGCAGGGTCAAAACATGTTAAAAATAAAGAAATAGATTGCCAATAATGATATCCTAACTCAATGAAAAATTTTGGGCCCAAACAAAGATGAAGGCTTTATCAAGACTTCGGGAGCCTGCCGCGCCGGATTTTTAATCGGTATAAACAGATAGATTTTCATACTTCAAACTGAGATTATTAAAATGTGATGATTTTTTGCGAAACCGGTTCGATAATTTGCCACCGGTTGTCCAAAAATCCGGAAATCGCGATTAGAAAAAAATTTTCAAATAAAGTTCAAGTACAGCTTTGAGTTGTACAACGTTGAAAATCTAACCATCATAGCCATTTTTGTTTTCAAAACCGGTTTGTTGATTTGCAACCAGTTATCGCTATCGTCTGAAAGAATTGACTTGAATAAAAAAATCTGCAGCGAATCAAAAATTGAGCGAGAGTGAACATTGAATGCTTCTGTGCTGCAAATTCAATGCACACACAGGTTTTTTTTAAATTTAAAAACTAATAAATTTGTTTCTAGCTGAAGTTATGAAGTTGGAAAAAAATTGTCAAAGCAAGCTTGCATAACGTTGAAACCCGAGCTTTCCTGGTACATTCAATTCACCTCTCCCTTCGTTACTGATACGCGGTTGCGTCAAGCCAGTTATCGTTAGCGCCTCAAAATATGATTTTGATTTTTTTTTTTGAAACGTATGAAAAATTGAGACAAAATAAGCAACATCGGTCGTTTCTGTACCATAAATTTGTGCAGCATGCATTTGAAAAAAAATCTTTTTTTTGGTTGTTGAAATAAAATTGACTACAAGATGCAGAGCATGAACCGGTTCAAAAATATGAACTCGCTGACAATGTTTAGTTTTTAAAGTTCTACAAATTTTATGTATAGAAATTTTTTTCCAGTCTCGATTTTCGAAATGTTTTTTGACAACCGGTTGCAAATAATCGACCCGCTATGAAAAAAATTATCGCATTTTAATCGTCGTAGTTTGTAAGACTTCATTTAAATAAAATACCCAGACCCCCCATTTTTCGACCAAAACAGGTTTCTCAGTTTGTGGACACCCTGTGGGTAGGACTGAAAATTTGATTATCAATCTGCAATGTTCTTATCATCAGGATTCAGGAACATATTGCCGTTTGAATCATTCCTATATCTCTTTTCAGTCTCGAGATAATTATTATGATGTGTTTTTGATCGTTTTTTCGATTGGTCATCAGAAATGATGTTCTTGTGTACCCAAATACCAAGAACATTACTCTCTAATTAGAATCACGTCAGAATTGACTTATGAAATCAACAGAATTATATCACTATACACGGAGAAAGATGAAGGTACAAAAACGAAGACATTGTACTCACAAAATGATGAATTTCATCAAAGAAATTAATAAATTTTGCCGAAATAATGAAATCTTATTCAAAACATCATAAAATTTATTTTGAAAGAAATGATAACGTGTCCCAATTTACAAATTCGGTGAAATTTATTCTGAAAAATAATATTTTTTATCAAGAAAATTAGTCAAAAAAGGAATGAATTTTACCAAAATAATAATAAAAACCTGTTTTATAAATTGGGACACGTTATTATTTTTTTGCATAAATTTTATTAATTTTTTTTTTCCAGTGTAGAAATCAGTGCAAAATTTACTGATTCAATCGGTGAATTTTAATTTTTGAATCAGTAATTACATTGAAATTTTTACTGATTTGTTTCAATAGTTGGGCGAAAATTACAGATTCAAAAATGGAAATTCGCTGATTACCAGTGGTATTGGCAAAATTTCCCTGCCAATCAGTAACATGATTCCGTCTCTTTCAGTTAGTCAGCCTTCAGATTTTGACTGATTCATACGCCACCATCAAAGCAACAGATGATAATTTTTGAAAAATTGCCCCAAAATTTTGATGCATCTCATAAAAAGTGAAAAAAAAATGAAAAAAATTATCGCGAAACGGAACGAAAAACAATCTTGTGACGCACCCCATCGCAATATATTGAATGCGCCCTGACGACTCCAGAAAAAGAATTCCAAACCCACCTTCGAGCTAGAAATGTAAAATAAAGCACATTTCAGGGCATCGTTTCACCTTCCGCAAACCCATACATACCATACTATAGACAAACAAGACAGCCAGGAAGGGTCATGGGGGATGTGGAGGCGTCGAGTCGAAGTCCGCGTAGCAGATTTATAGTCGATACACGACCGCATTAGAAATTCACTCGATTCGCACAAAACACACTTTTGCAGGCACATCGCTCGGTACCTCTACCTACCCATACGCAAAATACCGAGACCAAATTTTTATACATTGCTGCGTCTCGATATTGAATAAAATATATATTTTTCAGCCACGCTGTCCTGGTGATGGCGTATCGTACGGTCGTCTACGTATTTCTGTGGAAATAGGTGACCACCTCTTACCGTACTGTTCGTCTTTACAGCATCGAGGCTTTTTCTCTTCTTTGCTTTTGTACTCGTATTTTTCTCTTCACTTTAACGACGATAAATGTGTGAACGAAGGTAAAGCCCTTTTTTGTACTTTTGACAGTTTTATGGCGACTTTTCGTACGCCATATCTGGCTGCTTTCTGGGTTCATGCCTCAGCCTCGTTCGATGTCTTTCGTATTGATATATCTTTCGAGTACTGCTACGTAAACGAACAGTGCTTCGAAATTGGCCGCAGTAGCATCAATTTCCAATACATATCGCGACAATAATTCGTTGTTTTTTTTTCATTCTCCGTACTACGTTTACGTACATTATCCGAATCCATAAACACGACGATGAAAAACAACCCTCGAACGATAATTAAAATCTGCTCGATTGCGTTTCATTTGGGAAACGTATTGATAGATTGTTTATTATCGAAACTGGCCCCGGAAAAAATGGTTTCTTTATTCGTTGCAATTGTCGGATTTTTTCGTAAATAAACGTATGCGAGATAACTACCCGGCTAAAACCCATTTTACCAGCGCGAAATTACACTCGTGGGCCAGACTAACGCCACCGCAAGTCCGGCCGAATTCGCGAAGTAGAAAAAACCACCAACCAGATGAATTTTATTGCAGCCGAGCTTTTTCCAAGTATCATAAACGGGGTACGATGGTGAAATTTCACTCGTCGTTATTATTTTACCGCGGGGTGTCATTAGGTTACGTATTCTCAGCGGGTGAGATGGCACATTTATTTCGATTTTACTGGCGCTGAATTGGGCGTGAATTGTGCAAATACGCGTACGAGGGTGGAAAAAAAAACCTCCTAAAATGGTTGATAAAAAATCATATTAAATGAGAAGAAACCGAATTATCGGTAGAAAATTACGTTATTGGTAAATAGAATCGACGTGATTTTCTATATAAATTATTGGAAAACTAACGAATACGGAAATGAAGAGTATTCTGGTGGTCGGAAATTACAATCTTGATGCAACACGTCCCCTTCTGTTTTTCGTCCCGTGATTAATTTTTGACTTTATAAATAGTGCGTTCTCATGTAATCGTCGTGTAATTTTACAACCATGTCTAATGTTTTTGTGGCGTTCAGTTTGAAACAAGGAGAAAAAGGTACAATAAATACATCTACTGACAATTTTTGCCTACGTTTCAACAAAAGGTTTAGAAGAGTTGAGTTATGATCTTTAATATGCCCTCTGCTCTTCATGTGTGACAGCATGGTCCATTGAGAGGGGCTAACAAATCCACATTCCTTTCTGAAGCAGGTATAGAGGTACACCGCGAGTCCTCCAAAGGGATGCATGAATCAATCACATTTGAGTAATGATCTTCAGTATTCTTCAGCAGCCATTCGGTTGCTCATTTGCTGAAAAAAATGAAAAAATAATCAATGGACTAAAAAATTTATGAAACTAGAATTACATTAAATTCAACTCGAGAAATACAATTTAAAAAACGATCAATATCTGAATAGTAATTAATTTTTAAATTATAAAATAATGAACATATGATTGAATAAAAGTTGGATATCAAAAAAAAAAAAATAACTGCTCTTCAATTGAATAAAATAACTAAAACACCAATTAAACATTTTTTACAAAAAAATTGAATCCATGAAAAATTTTGAACATAGAATTGAATCACTTACTTGCCAAGTTGAAATCAAGCTACTCGATCCTATCGAACTGAAACATAACATTTGTCGCCTCAAATCGACATTTTTCAAGTTTCATTTTCTCATCAGACCTCTCGTTTTGAGAAAAATTGAAAATTGGAAACTAAAGACAAGATACCGACTTTGATTATTTTCGATTCCAAAATTATAGACTTCAAAATTGATTTCTGTGGATTTGTAACTTTATTATGACTTTTTCGCGAACTGGTCAAGTCACTACGAACATTCTTTGGGCAGAAAAATCTCTTGATTTTCGAACACTCGAAAAATCCTTGAACAGGGATAAGCATAGTTTTTGCTCGAGTTGAATAATGAAAATATTTGAAACTAAAAATAGAGGAATTGCAAACAAAATGAAACAAAAAATTTCCTCTCCGTGAGGTAGGAAAGAAAAAGAAAAAAACAAAAACACATGTGTTGAAAATGGATCAACAAAGTAAAAAATTGTTGAATGGGGAGAAGAGAAAGGAAAACAGGAATACCTACATACTGACATTTTCAGAAACCATTGCTTTTTTATTTTCTACAGCTCAGGGTATCTAACGGGTAGTGAAAGTAGTGAAAGTAGTGAAAAAGTAGTGATTTGAAAAACCGGTCATGCCGGTAGTGAAAAAGTAGTGAATTCAGACGAAAATTTGAAAAAAGTAGTGAAAAAATGAAAAAATTCCAAAGACGCGAAATTCAATCATAAGTTACGTTAGTTGGTAGTCACTACTCACTAGCAGGGTGTCTACCGGTCGCAAAAGTCGCGTAAAAGTCGCAAATTTTCCCCAAATTACATTTTTATTAAAATGTCAGCTTTTTGAACACAATTTTCTAAAAATTTTCGCCCTCGCTTCGCTCGGGCTCATAAATTAACATTATACTCTTTCCACGGTAAGAATAGCATGACGTCAGATACGTCAGACCAACCAATCTGCACAATATTGTGAATTGAGCAGAACGGTTGGTCTGACCTACCTGACGTCATGCTATTCTTACCGTGGAAAGAGTATAGTCGTTTTTAAATAACAAACCTTTCCCCCACTCCAGACAATTGAATATTTTGAAACGAAAAATGAATTATTTTGGGAGACTTGATAGCAAGCGCGATTGTAATTTTCAAAAAAAAAAATTTTGAAAAAATTGATATTTTGTATCCATTTTCTGAAAAATTGGTAAAAAATCTTAGTTATTTTTTTTTTGATTTCACTAGGATTTTTTGAAAATTTAGAGGGAGAAATCATTTGAAAATACATTTCTTTTTTGTTGTTGTTGTACTAAATTCTCAAAAAAAATTCGCCCTCGCTTCGCTCGGGCCAGATCACATCATTATCTGTACCTAAACTTAGGGGCGGTGCAATGGAGGAATTGGGGAAGTAATTCCCTCAGCCAATTTCTAGTCGGAATTTTCGGAAAAATTTAAACAATTTGGCGAAATCTTGAAAATTTTATCAAATTAGGTCTTGTGGTATTTTGTAATGTGTTTACTTACGCTCTAAATCAGAATTTTTCCAAGACTTCGGCCTCGCTTCGCTCGGCCTTATTAAATTTTCCCTTTCATAATTTTAAAATGAACCGAATGCTACAAAAGTGATTTTTTTTCAGCCAGATTTATTAATTTTTTTTTTTTTTTGAAATTACTTTTCAAGTTTTTGTTACATTATTCTCTAAAAATTGTGTTATTTTCTCTCCATGAAGTTGCTTCACATGTAGCCCTCCCATGATTTTTTCCCTGAATTTTAGGTTCAGAATCGGCGAAGTTTATCAGCGACTCCAGCCTGTGAAAAAATGGGTATTTGCAAGGGAGGGACTAAAAAGTGCTTCAAATTCCCTTTAAAACGAGTATACGCAAGAGGGGGGGCTTTTGGGCAAAGATTTTTTCTGATTTAATTTTTTTTCTCTAAAAAAATTTTGATCGTTTTTTTTGTATGTTGGAAAGAGAGTCGATTTTTTTTTGGGGGGGGGGGGGAAAAATAGAAAAATTAAAAAAAAGGTAGTGGAAAAAGTAGTGAAAAAGTAGTGATTTTACAAAAAAAAAGTCAGTTAGATACCCTGCAGCTCCATTGAATCTTGCAACTTCACCAACGATAGCGAAAATGAAGCAGAAAATGAACAAAACCTTGTAGAAAGACATGGAAATATATCTTTTCGTTATAGAGGGAGTAAAACGCTATTTTACTCCCTCTCGCGAATCGCTCGAGTGCTTAATTCGCGTTTTTCTCCCTCTATAACAAAAAATATCGTATGCAACTCGAGAGATAAACGATTTTCGACAATTTTGAGTTATTTCCCTCTCTTCGCTCGTGCAATAAACCTCACTAATTTCTCATCACGGGAGATAAGTGCAAATTTGAACACTCGAGCGTTTGAAAAGTAGCACTTTGCTCCCGCTATAAGAAAAATAATCAGATGCTTTCTCACGAGGACTAGGCGCAATGAAAAAATAACGAGGATGAGAATTTAACAGATCAAGAATACTTACAATTTTTACTCTCGAAACTCATTATATGCACCATCATTTTCTGTGTTTTCTTTTGCTTGAGGGTTTTTCACAAAAACATTATGTCGGTGCTTCTAGCATTCCAGCTGTTTCGCCTTTCGCTTGTTTGTCGTTAGCCTCTTGTTTGCTAGATGCTGATCGCTTGATTCTGATTGTTAGACATGTCAACATAACTTCAAAACGTTAGATTCGTCTGAAAAAAATGAGAATAGCAAACCTGAAAGTGAAATGAATGTAAAACTGTGAATTCGTGATTTTTCAAAAAGAAAAAAAAACCTGATTATCGTCATATCATCAATATGAATTCTTTGAAGATTGGAATCCCCGTTACTTTCGAAAATTACTGTTCTGCCTACTTTTTGACGGTGCATTTTGACCTAACTGATTCAACGTTTGATTGGTTGCCGTCGACTAATTGATAAGGTGTCGCAGAATGATTTGCTACTTTGAAAAATTCAAGTTGAATTCTTCGTTCAAAGCCAGCATTGCTACATGAATTTTCAACGAATGAATCCGAGAAGTTTTTCTAGTTTTGTGTTATCTAAGCCTTTTTTATTTCGATTATCTGCAAATAAAAATTTTATCTCTTCAAATAATCTGGGCTGTTGACATTTTTCTACCACTAATACTCTCTAAATTTGACTTTGTTAAAATTGACTGATCAAAAAGCCAAAAGTGTATAACTGTAGAAATCAGTGTAAATATTACTGATTTAATCGGTGAATTTTCATTTTTGAAACAGTCATTTTTCTCAGCTATTGTAATGAATCAGTAAAAACTTTAATTTATTGATTGGTAATTAATCACTGATTGAAATTGAATAAGCAAGTTGAAAATTTTTACTGATTCATTTCAGTAGTTGAAAAAAGAGAACTGATTCAAAAATGAAAATTCACTAATTGAATCGGGAATTTTTCACTGAGTGACAGTCAAATTTCACTGATTAACAGTTACGCACTTTTCACTGTTCAATCAGTTGATGTTTAGTTTTTTGACAGATTCATATTTAGAGAGTAGTTGTAAAATCATCTCAAGTTTTCCCATTTTGATGCTTCTTGAGTTGATTTCCTCTAAAGATTGAATAAAATTTTACTTTCCTTCAAAACAAGCATTCAAATCAATAATTATTGAATCTAATTCATTCCTCTTCCTTCCTCCTCAACCACATGCAATCAACACAGCATAATACAAACGAAAATATTACAATTTTACTTTTTTTTTTCTTCGATTGATCAGAAATGATGAAATTTTTTCCTGTTTCGAAAAAAGTAAAGTTCAAAAAGACTTGAGCAATTCTTTAAAAATCATTTTTTAAATTGATTGACGAATAATTCATATCGAATATCGATACGATACTCCATCGAGTCTTTTTTTCTCAGTTTTAACTCCCATAGGTAAGTATTTCGAAAAAAAATCCAGTTTTTGCTGATCGAATGAATTTTTGGCTCATGAGGATTCTTGATATTACTTTTCACGATGAATTGATCTAGTGCCTAGATCGTGCCGAAAAAGATGGAGACGGTAGAGTGCGAAAATACTCTATTTCACTGTAACGTTCTTTTTCGTCCCAGTGTGACGAAAAGGAGTTTTTTCCATCATACTGTGACGAAAAAGAACGATTTCAGGGTAATTGCTAGCGAAAATGTTTAATAATGTCATCAGCATTGTACAATTCGATGTTACGTTAGATGGACATTATTTGAATGTTGGAATGGTGACACGAGAAAAAAAAACACGAAAATTTGGGAAACAATTTTACAAAAACTTGACTTACTGAGTAAAAAAAAAAGAAGTAGAAATTCATAAATCAAACATACCTTGAAAATTGAAGAATTGAAATTATTCGTTACAGGCATTATCTAAGTAAAAGAACAGATTCTCTGGTCAGTTAGAAAAATTTCGATATAGGTACACATTTTACGAACCTCGATTAAAAAGATGGCCTTAATTAAATTCACTGTGCTGAAGGAAGCGGAAAAACTTTTCAACTTTTGCATAATAAATTTTTTACAAAATTACGTTTCCGTTTGGTATAATTAAAAAAAAGAAAATACAAAGTAAACAAAACAGCATTGCACCCCTAATGATGTTCGGTAATGTAATTAATAATTTCGCTGCGGAAATCTTGTCGTCGTCAAGTCCCTCCCTTGTCACTAGGGACCCCCTTCCTGTCTGGCGAGATCATTTCACGGTTTCTTGCACTTTTCGTGAAATTCCGCTGCGCCAATGACGACGAAATGAAAACCAATCACTTAATTTCGCTTTTAGATTTTCTTGGGAATATCGAGCATCAAAATTGAAAAAAAAAGTCTTACCTTTTTTTTGGAATTTAGGTGCGCATTTATATTAAGTAATTGTTTCTGTAGATGCATTGAAGCGAGGGTGAGCTCAGAAAATGTTCATAATTTGTTGTTCAGTAGCAGAATTGAATATCATTTTTCCATTTTGTGATATCCTTGCTTTTTCAAAACTTCAGTAAAATTATTCTTTCATCACTCTTCCTTGACAGTAATGGGTCTAGAAGTATCTTGTATCAGAAACTTACTTCAACTTTGATATCTTACCGTTGAACAATTTTGAATTAACTACATACCTCTGGGGGAATTTTTTTACAACTTTTAATGTAAATATTTATACAACATTTGAAGAAAAATGGTTTTTTCAAAGCATTTCAAGTTTATTGAATCTGTTATTGTATCAATTTGATAATTTTTTCAATATTTTGAAAATTTTTTGTGGAAATTCAGACGAACGCCGAAATTGTGAGTCAATTATTTTCACAATCCAATCTATGCCTTCTAATAGATTAATCCTACATTTCAAATAATTTCAGCTTGAAAAATTCGGGAAATTGAGGGTGAAAATTTGAGAATTTCGAGGTCTTCGTTGGCTAGAAATGTCTGAGACGTTGGAAATTCATTTAGTACATTTTTTTAGTATTTTCTGTAACCGGTTTACCTCATTTTTCCAGGATCTTGTAGTTTTCAATGGAACCAGAATCCTCAACGTTGTTTTTAATGTCTTAGGAGAGTGGAGACCAAGGAACCCATTAGTGGTTCGAGTTGTGTTTACGAGACCCTCCCTGAACTCAGGGTTATAATGACCCGGCTAGCGACGTGATGGCTCGTACTATCAAAGGAATGTCGAAGTAATCTCGACTATGATTCCTAACGAGACCCTCTCCGAACTCAGGGTTGTAATGACCCGGCTAGCGAAGTGATGGCTCGAATAATTACAAATGAAACGTCGAAGTAATATACTTGGCAATAATTTCTAATATATTATGATACGAATACTCTTCACTTGATAATGTATTCAGTGTTCCCTATTACTTGGAAATTTGCATATTGTATTGATCGTCAAATATCAATCGAAGATGAATACTGGGGAGAAAAAAAAAGAGGAACTGAATTCTGTTGAAGGTATCAGACCATTGGAAAATGTTACAAATCGGTTCCAGAGAAGTTATTAACGAATTCCTGTCAAGAGTATTATCAGCTTGACAAATTGAAATGGAACAGTTTCCATTGATGAATTTTCTTTCCTCAAATTTTCACCTTTTTATTGTGATTTTTATTCGTCGGGCAGACTTTTGCTCTTGAATATGCTGGAATAAAGGATTAATCAAATAAGGTATTCATTTGGAATTTGTGAGAAATATGATTGCTTTCTGATGTTTTGATGGCGTCTCTTGAATAGAGAAGTGAAGAATTCGTGCTTACTTGTTTCTCAAGTAAAGTATCTTTTCATATTTGAAAAGATTTGAAAAAAAAAGCACGGCACAAAAATATATTACGTCTGAAAAAACCAAGAATATAAATTCAAGTAACTAAAAAAATGGAAAAGTTGACCTAGGTGAATTTAAAACGTGTGAAAATTCACGAAAGTAGAAATATGATTTTTCTTAGAACTGACCAAATTAGAAAACAAAATTAAAGACTGAATATTACTTACTAAAAAAAAGAGAGAGAAAACCTGAATTCAGACTGGATTAAGACAAAGTTTTAATTTTTCATGTTTTGGCTCTTTCTGAATTTTTGATCCTCTCGCCTTCCCTCCCTCCCTCATCCCCCAAAAAAAATCAGTTCGAAGTTTATTGCCAAAGCATTTGATTGTTGAACTGTTGAAATAATAAAATTATGATAAAATTCCTTCTCTTTCATTTTCCTTTCTGTTCTATCTTTATTATCACGAAACTAAAAAAATATCGCCTTTATTGATAGAAAACTGGGGGTATTCAAATTCATTCGTCTCCAATTTCCACAGTTGAAGAAAATGTGCATTTTAAGCCAGCCAGCGTTTCCGTTTTCCGACACAGCACGTGAGTAACAAATGAAAAAAAGGTCCATCAGTCTCTAAAAGAAAACGCGAAATAAATATTTTAAACGCCTATTACAAGGGGGCTCTATCACATCTAAAAATGTTTCCCAAAGGACGTGGTTCAAAAAACACTATTTTTTCGTTCGTTTAGCCATTCCAACATGAACTTAAGATCGCGTTTAATATGTAACGCGTTTGAATTATGATTTTTATCTATTATTCGTCTTCCCCCTTTTACCATCTTGGCGGAAGTTTTCTCTTTTTTTTTTCTATCGCGGAGAGGAAACGTTTACGCGCGTCATAATAAAAAGGGGGAAAACCCGAGCGACGCCCTATATAACGCTCTTTAAATTATTCGATTTCCGAGAGCTTTTCGACCGGTGTGGTTTGTCGCGTGTTTGGGAAAATATGAGAAATGTGTCGAACTGGATATTTTTTCGGATTACATGGGGTATTGTGTAGGGTTACTGTAAATGTGTATATTTGATGTGGCGTTGAGGAGGGTGAAACGGCGAGGGAATGTTTTCTTATAGCCCTTTAGTCAACAGTCTTGCAGATGTATGAATAAGTAAAAACGATTTTCTCAGTGCTTTTGCTCTTTTGGGGTTATTTTTATTTTTATTTGGAGGTACGATGGTTGAATGTGGGTCATTGAGATGATTTTTCAAATTCGAATTTGTGTAGCATTTCTTGGTACAATTATGATCTCAGTTTTAATTCCATTTTGAGATTTTGGTGTCAGGAGTTTCTCCTCTTGGAATAAATTACCCGGTGGTACCAGTTGGTTCCTTCAAATCTAAGGTATGCTTTTTTACCATGGATATGCTGTATAGCTGGTATAGTTGTTTCTGTGAAAGACTTGAAAAATGAATGCAAAGTAATTTATTTGCCTTGCATGACCAATTTTTAGCCATAGTTTTGTTTTCCATTCAATTTTTCTTCATTTTTTAAAATTTGAATTCTTGATCATTTTTTTCACATAATAATTTTTCTGGCTGTAAGTGAATTGATTCCCAAAGAAATATTTGTGGGAAAATACAGGGTAATTGATTCCCATTTTTTTTTTGGGAGATGTACGAATTGATTCCCCCTTTTTCAAGAGGGAATGTATGAATTGATTCCCTCTTTTTCAAGAGGGTATGTATGAATTGATTCCCATTCAATTTTCGAATACATACGTAGGTAGTAGGTACATAATTCATCTTGTAAAAATAGAAATTTTATCTTGAAATAAATCATTATAATTCTACTTTCTTATCAAAACTCAAAAGAAACTATGAAAGTATAAAAAAATGTTCAATTTTCCCAGTTTGGAAACATATTTGTAAAAAAGGTGAATTTTCCCAACTTGGAAAAAAATGAAAAATTTCTCAACTTCGGAAAATATTTTAGTATACTTAGATAGTGCCAAGTTGGGACAACTTGCTATTTTTATTTTTATGGTGGGATAATTCACCATTTTGTACTCGTATTTTTCCAATTTGGGGAAACATGAGTACAAAACTGTAAATTTTCTCAACTTTAGGGTCGATATGGCAAATTTTCCCAACAAGTTTCTGAAAAATCCCATTGGGTAAGCTACCCCGTATCCCCCCGAGCCCTCCATCTCTACGTCCCTGAACAGCCAGCCTTCTCGTGGTATCTCCTGAGGAACGCTAATATGGTGAAACTGCTGAAAAAAAGAGGGAATCAATTCGTACATACTAATGAAAAAAAAGGGAATCAATTCGACCATACCACTGAAAAAAAGGGGGAATCAATTCGACCATTTCGAAAAAAAAGGGGAATCAATTCGGCCATTTCGAAAAAAAAATGGGAATCAGACCGATTTTGAAACCTGGGAATCAACTCACCAACTCCCATTTTTCTTTTCATTTGGATTTTGATCATTTTTCTTGGTGAATATTTTTATTTATTTTTCTATTTCTGGTCCCAATTTTTTCTAAAATTATTATTTGCATTTTGGTAACGAATGACCGAGTGAGAGGTGAAAGCAGTATTTCGCATATAACCGTTTGCACGATTGGTTCAAATTCCACCATTTTTAGATTACCAAATTCAAAGCCTGAAGTCTTCAGTAGTTTTTGGATCAGGGAAGCGGGTTCTTTTGAGGTCTTTGAAAAAAAAAATCGACTTTCGGGGTTCTTTCACAAATTTAAAATTTCATCATTGAGCATTTCTGCCTTTGAACTTTAAAAGTTGCAGTGGTGAGATTTATTAACTTTAGTAAAGAAATGAAAATGACGAATGAGCGGGGGGAAAAATGAATAAGTAGTATTGATGTTCTAAAAATTTAATAATATTCTAATAATATTTCGTGATATAATTGCGAAGCCAAAATAATGAATTTGATGATTCTAACTTTGAATAAGTAAAACATAAATCAGAAACACGAAGGAATATGAATTTCAAACCTATATTTGAGAAAAGATTCTTAAGTGTATTGAAATCCTATACACCCAAGTACCTTTTCTGAAGTACAGGTGTTGAATTTATCGTATTTTTTCGTGTTCAAACTGTAATGAATAAACTAATATGCTTCAAGTGATCAGCATTCAGAAATTTGAGATATACACGACGAACAGGTGAAAGGCGAAACAGCTTACTTACTTACAATATTTCTTCAATTTTTTTTTTTGAATTTTGTGATTTTTTAAAATCTCTTTCTAGAGTTTGTTTTTTTCAGCTACCCGATGAAAAAATTTTAGATCAATCATATCAAATCATATCTGATTTAGATCAAATTTTATCAAAACAGATGAAATTTGATCTCAGAAATGTCCCAATCGAATTATATCTAATTACATCTAATTTTTTTTAGATATGATTTGATCAAATTAGATGTCGTTTGATCACATCATATCAAACTAGATCTGAACTTCATAATTTTTTCAGATATGAATTGATACAATGAGATATGATTTGATGTAATTTGATAAAATCAGATTGGGACATTTTTGAGATATGATAAGATCTGAAATTTTTTCATCGGGTACTCAATCAGTTGGACGAAGAAGAAAAATATGAATCGAATGGCGATGTTTGAACGGAGGACAAATTGAGCGATGTTTCAATAAGAGACAGATCAATGGACAAGTTGCACGAAAATTTTTTTTCAAAAAAAATATCAGAAATCAAAAATAGATGTTGAAACATGAAGATTTGAAAAAAAAATTGAAAATTGGTCCATTAGGACCCGCGCAATGATAATTACAAAACGTCGCAATCACAAATGAAAAGAAAAAAATAGTGCCTACGGAGATTTTAAATGCATTTTGATTCACTTTCTATAAATATTTGACAATTTGAGCCATTGTTGTATGAAGTTCAGTGAGCATAATTGAGAACATCTCGTCAAATTTTTGAATTATACTTACCTATTTTTTAAATTTCACCGACAACTTTTTTCAAGTCTTCAGATCTTACAAAGCACCCAAATTATAACAGAGGAAGTGGTTTTTTGAATTTGCCAGTATGAACTCCTTTAGAACTATCTACGATTCTTCTTCTTTTTTTTTTCAGAAACTTTCAATATTAATTTTGCCTCTTGAATTCTTCTTTAAAAAGGAGCATTATACTGAATGTCGGTATGCCTTCGGAATCAAGGTACCTTACTTATTATTTCTTCTCCATTTATCTCTTCTGATATTGTTTTGACGTCACCTAAGGTTTGGAAAACCAGTCTGCAAAAAAACCATATCAGTCTTCAATTTTTTAAAAATGGAAGTCCACAACTTGACATAAAAGCAGCAGCTGCAGATTGGCTGTTTGGGAATTCTGGGGGTGATACATGCGATCTAATTTCAATTTTTACGTCAATTCTATATCTCAAACCTCTCGAAGCATTGTGAGTATCGAGTATACTGGCTTTTTGGCTAGAGCCAGAAATCATGGTTCGGAGCGACGTATCGCCCATAAGTTTTCCTAAAATTTGCTAGGTAATTTTTTTTCGGCAATGTGTTCGCCGAAATTCCGTCAACTGCAGCGTTCTTCGTATCAGTTGATGGTTCGATTTCGTCTTCGAATTTTCTCTTTTTTGTCTTCGTCTTTTCCTTTTTCCCTGTCCTCCTCATACCTCTGCTCCTCTTCCCACCTTCCTCGTTCGTTTCACCGTTGTAATTTTTGTACGCTCTTACGTACCTAGATTCGACCTCCCATTCAACAACCTGGAGCTAGCTGGCCAGCCGACGGTACGAGTATGAAATGCCAAGGTAAAACTAACCGAGCGACCAGCGCTAATTGCACTTCGGGTCTGCTGGCGGCTTTCAACAGTTCGACTACAAATCGTAAGCTGCGTTCTCGTAAAACGATCCGTCGAAAATCTCGCAAACCGGCCGTTTTGCCTTGCTCGTTAAACGAATGTCATCCCGTTGAGGATGAAAATGGATCCTCCGAGCAACCTCTAGACGCCGAAGCTCAAGATGCAATCGACGTGGTACCCGATGACGTTGAAAAAAACGACCAACCGACGGTGAAAACGGTCGAAACGACTTTGGAAGGTGGAAACCGCATCAAACGAGCGGACAATGACGACGACGAAAAGTTGAACGAAGACGCTGATAAAGAAGCCCAAGGCGATGAAACAGATTCGCAGCTTGACGACAGTGGTAGCCAAGAAGACGGCAGTGATCCAAGTACGAAGGCCGAATCGAGCACCGATGGCGACACCACCAACGAAGACGAGGAAGCCGATGAACTCAATGGCGACAGAAAAAAGAAAAAGAAAAAAAGACCGAAAATTATACGACCAACGACGGCAGCCGAGGCGAAGCCACCAGCCAAGCATATTCATCCTTGTATATGCGATTTGTCGACTAAAGCCCAAGCCCGCATCAAAGCTCACATCAAAGCTCGAGAAGAGTTTGAGATGCGCCACACCAAACGGCTGGAAAGCATTGACGCCGAATTACGAGCCATCGAGGAAGAAATCGCCAGAAAGCAGCAAGAAGAACTCGAGCAGCAAGAGTTGTTCGGTGACAAGTACGAAGTCATTGGCAAAAAGAAAAAACGTATGAAGCGGTCGGCTCGACGAGCTTCTATGGTCTCGTTGGGAGTCAAGCAAGTCATCAGTTGGAAAAAGTCGCCTAAAATTAAGGTACGCTACACACAAACTAGCAATTTGCGCAAAAATTTTACGTCGTACTGTGGCGACCGTCCGCTGCCATTGCCGGCTCTCAAAAAAATGGGCTTCGAGCAATCGCCCAAAATACCAGTGCGAATTACCAAAGCTGCGTCGTTGCGAAGCGAATTCAACATTAAGAAGAAACAGTATTTGGTCGATAACGAAGATAAGAGACCTCGCTTCGATGTGTCGCCTTTTTACTAATCATCGACATCGAAATAATAAAATTTTAAATTCCGAATTTCAAAATTCAATCTTCAGATTTGGAATTTCAATTTTGAAAAATTCTTGAGTATTATTCGAAGTGCGATCTATTTGGATCTGTAAGAGCACCCTCTCCATTTCTTCAACTATCCCCTCAACAAGTAAACATTATTTTTCTAATATTTTTCGAATTGTGAGAGGAAGGTCTCTTTGTCTGTTTGAGTAATCTAACGAAAACGTACGAAAAAGCTATCCCAAAAAAGTGCGATTTTCAATAATTTTCAATTAGTAATCCAACAAAAACGTATGAAAAAGCTGCCCAAAAAAGTACAACTTTCATAAATTTTCAATTGTATTTCTGTCTATGAACTTGCTACTTCACTCAGCATTCCTGTAACGTTGAAAGACATTTTTGAATTCTTCAAATTTCGAAAGAGCCTTTCCTAATAAGGGTCGAAAATGGCCCTTGACCCAGCATTGGTCAAAATTGACCCAAAATGTTACTTATGGTCTAGAAATATCTCAATAATTTTTTGACCCCTTACCCCCACCTCTTTCGGAATTATCGCGCTTCAAAATTTCAACCCACGATATCTCTGGAAGAGGTGGGTGAACAATTTTGAAATTTTCACAGATTATACATTATGGGGTAGTATGAATGAGAATTTTTTGAAAATTTTTGGTTCACATTTTGCCAATTTTATTTCAGATTGAAATTTTTAAAAAAAATGTTGAGGCGTGTCGGCGTGTCATGGCTGGAAATTTTTTTATTACAGAGAAGAATTATTTTTACTTCGAAAACTGCAAAATTGACCAAAAAATTAAAAGCTTCCAATTATGTTTGTCACGAAAGACTAGAGATTTTGCTATTCGAAGTTCAAATTTAATCTATTTTTGGAGTTCAAAGTTTTTCGACTCCATTTAACGTCTTCAATCTTGGTTTTTTCTTTTTTGTTTTTCGGAGTCTGTATCCAGTTTTCATATTTTTTCAGCTAGAACATTTTCTAATTTGAATTTTTTCGTTAATTTTCGAATTTTGATCTTTTCAATTGAATTTTTTTTTTCAACTTTCTTCCAATGATCAAGTTAGACTAAAGTCTGAAAAACTGGTAATGTTATTTTTGGGATCTAGAATTGAAAAAAAATTGGAGAAAAATTCTGTAATAATTGAAAACAAATTTTGAAAATCAGAATTGGTGAAATGTTGAGAAATTTGTATTTGAAAAAGTTCTTCGCTGGGTGTTTTTTTTTTTAGACGTCACTCATCTACGTATATTCCTTGGTTATTTTGCATAAATACTCGTTCCGGAAAGAAGATTCGTATCGATCATTTTGTCAACCTACCAAAACATTTTGACCTTAGTATTTCGTACAAAACTAATTTCAAAAAAAGTGCTAACGAGCAGTTTTTTCAATTTAAATGAACGAATCTGCATGATTATGAAAGTTGGTTGATAATTTAAAACTTGTGTTAGCCTAATTTAATTAGCTCAAAGCAGACGCACCTGATTGATGTACCAGGTATGTCTATGCTTATGTTCTCGTTTCTTAAGCGAAGCAGTGAAAATTGAGATTATTGTACGAGTTCAGATCAATGCTGATTGAAGTTTAATATATTTTTGTGTGAGCATTTTTCTGTTTATTTTTTTTTATTCATGGGGAACATTTTCCCTCTGATTTGATCTTCGTAGGATGATTTGGTCCTGGAAACTGATTTTAATTGCCTCTATCTCAATAGGATCGTCTGCAATTCTGGCAAATAATGTCGACTACTCAATTTTTGCGGGGGAGGGACCAAAAAAATGAAGTAACGTTTCCTCTGAAAGGAAATGTTGGTAACATGGATGGGTTTGTTTTTTCCTACAATTCTGACTTTGATATTAAGCAAGTTTCCTGCTTCTGACTGTCTGATATTTAGTAAGTCTTATTTTGAAAATATAAAAATTTGTTAGTTTTTAAAAGTCCGGCTGCCTACTGAATTTCTGATATTTTTACTTTCTGATATTAATTTAAATTTCTAATATACTTAACGTTGAATAACATATCCTTCTATAACTTTCTGACATTCTGACATTGATTTAATTTCGAAAATATAAAAATTTATATTTACCTACATCAAGTTGAATTTTGAAATTATGAAAATTCATATTTTTAAAAGTCATCGTCTTTAAAATGGTCTTGAAAAATGAATTTTGGTCTCAAAAGTATACAGTATGACACAAAAGTCTTGTCCACGAAAAACACTTCATGATATCTCGAAACTGAAAAGAGATATCGGGATGATTCAAACGGCAATATGTTCCTGGAGACAAGGACATTGAAGATTGATAGTCAAATTTTCAGTTCTACCTACAGGGTGTCCACAAATTGAGAAACCGGTTTTGGTTAAAAAATGAGGGTCTGGGTTTTTTATGGATTTGAAATCTACACACTGAGACGATTAAAATGTGATAATTTTTTTTCGAAACCGGTTCAATAATTTGCAACCGGTTGTCAAAAATACTCCTAAAATCGAGATTAGAAAAAATTTTCCAAATGAAATTTGTAGAGCTTTGTAAGCTAAACATGGTCAGTGAACTCATTTTTTGAATCGGTTCACTCTCGGCAACTTGACAATTTCATCAACAATAAAAGATATGAATTTTTTTTTCAAATGAATGTTGAACACCGCACCGTTAAAAATCTAAAAAAAAATCATATCTTTTTTTGTTGTTGAAATTTCAAAAAATGAGTTCACTGACAATGTTTGGCTTACAAAGCTCTACAAATTTCATTTGGAAAATTTTTTCTAATCTCGATTTTAGGAGTATTTTTGATAACCGGTTGCAAAGTTTCGAACCGGTTTCGAAAAAAAATAATCACAATTCAATCGTCTCAGTGTGTAGATTTCAAATCCATAAAAAACCCAGACCCCCATTTTTTAACCAAAACCGGTTTCTCAATTTGTAGACACCCTAAAGGTAGAACTAAAAAATTGACTATCAATCTTCAATTTCCTTGTTTCCAGGAACATATTGCCGTTTGAATCATCCCGATATCTCTTTTCAGTTTCGAGATATCATGAAGTGTTTTTCGTGGACAAGACTTTTGTGTCATACTGTATATTTCTAAAATAAGCGTTGAACACATACAATGATGAATAGTTATTGAACGAATGGAATGATTTTTCCATATTTTTAGCCGAAGTATATCAATACAATTCAAAATTGGAATCAGTAAAGTGTGATGGAACGTCGACACGTGTTTTTTTAATTTCAGTAATGGGCAATTTGTTGGTAGCATTGTTACAACATGCTACTTCTCTGCTGCGCGTTGTTGATGTAATACTTCAAAATTAATGACGACTCATGCGCTACATTGGCGTCACATTTTAATGAGCCCGCGTTTATGATTCCCCCTTTTTTTACGAAAAAATAAAATTATAAAAATAGATTAACAAAGTGGTTGTTTATTAACTTGAACGTTTATAATTAACTACTTTATCGACTTTGTTAGATACGTAAAGTACTATTTTAATGACGATTTTCTAATTTTTGAAGTTTTTTTTTTAGTCTGTTCACTTTTTGTGGGTTTGAAAAAAAAAACTCAAAATATTACGGATCGCAAAATTGGACCAATTTCCGCAATAATCTTAGCCACGTGAAAATATGTTATTTCATAAAAAATCGCACTTGGTTGTTATTATTATCAATTCCAAGTTCGGTGCCTATTTAGGCTGAACAAACTGTCTCTAAATCGTTTAATTGCCTGAATACTGACGTAATACAAACATGAATTATTTATACGCATTTCTTTGAAATTAATGTAGGTACCTATTCAAGCTACCTATGTAATCAAGACAATAAAATGTTTGAAGTTTTAAACAGTGAGTAAATTCACCGATCATTTGACATTTTAATCCTTCAAAACCCATGAGATTATAAGTCGAAAGAAAAGTGATTATTTATAGTCAAACTAAATCCAATAGGTTTTTTTAGTTCTCATTTTTCTGATTTTTTCACCCGCCAAACATTCTAATCTTTTACAGGGCGGAGAATTTTGATCGTCTAGAAAAATTAGGAAAGTGTTGAAAAAGTTCGAAATTTTCTCCAAGATTTTTTAAATCACGAATTTTCATATTTTGATTATCATAATATTATTTTGATGGCTTATTACTGCATCTTGGTAATATGATCGATATTTCGCCTCGTTTTGAATTCTTCATTATCGGGACAAGCCGAAAAGATCGAGGCACGTGTTTCTTCTTTTTTTTTCGAGGAGAGGGGAGAAAAAAGCGACGAATTTCGAGAAAATTTTATAGCTTTCAGCTTGTAAAACCTTGAATTTTTATTGATGAGATTTGGAGGCCAGCTAGACATCTTGATTTAATTTTTTTTCATTTTTCAAAACTTCACAATTTTGCTTTGAAATAATTTTTTTCAATTGATTCAGTGATAAATTCAAGTTTTTTGTTTTTTTGGGGGGGAAAGGAAGAGAAAGAAAATCAGAAATTTCCCGGATTGAATTTGAGTCTTTATAGTGTGATCTTGAAAGGGGTGTGAAAAACTTACCATCTTCTTCGTGCTTCATGATATCGATATCTTACATAAACTTTATTGTGGTGCGTTCTGTAGAAATGTACCTATCATGTATTTTTTTTTGTTTTTTTCTAATGCCGATTTTTCAGTTCTAGACTAACTAAAACGACGAAAATCGACACTAAAAAAAAAAAAAAAAAAAAAAAATACATGATAGGTACATTTCTACAGAACGCATCACATTTG
This sequence comes from Pseudococcus jackbeardsleyi, assembly GCA_038380155.1. NCBI lineage: Eukaryota > Metazoa > Arthropoda > Insecta > Hemiptera > Pseudococcidae > Pseudococcus > Pseudococcus jackbeardsleyi. Next base: position 18,253,099 of record CM076239.1, on the reverse strand, counting down.
TCTAACTGCCTTGGAAAATTTGAAAGGGAAAATTATATTATTTTTCAAATAGACTGCGTTGCGTTGTTATAAATTTTTCTCATTCAAACGTCCTAAAAAAATTATCTCAATTTTTTTTTTAAATTCAAGTCCATGTTCCAATATAATTTGCACACGATGCATGCGATGTACTTAATTGTGGGAGAATGAGAAAGATTCTACCTCAAAACAATCAAACTGAGGAAAACAAACGACTTAGTGAACTACTTAGATCAATATGGATCAATTCTTTATCATGATCCGGTTTCTACGATTGTGTAATGATTACAAAGTAGAGACGAAAACGTTCAGAAGAAATGAGAAAAAAACGAGACTTGTTAATCAATCGCGTAATATTCATTATTAGGATTTCCTGCTATGATGGAAACTGAAAATGACCCATGTGCGGACTCTTTCCGTACCTGTTTATGTAAAACTTACGTAATCGAGCACTAAATATCTAATTAAATGTGTTCGTTCGTGAACGATTTTATCGTACAGATGGAGTACGACGAAAGAGAAACTTTGAGATACAAAAAACTCGAACTGATGTCCAGATAGTTGTAATCCGGAAGAAGAGAGAGGCTGGAAGATGACGAAATATCCGAAGCATAGGTACCATACACTCGTAGACTCGTATTTGCATGAAGTCTACCCTGGTCAAGATATGTGAAATTCTTCTGTTTCGAGATTTTTGAAATTTTATTACAACATTGTAGAGTGTTTCTAGAAAAAATCTCAAGTTAATCGAATTTCCACATCCTCAAAATCCCAATTACATGGATTTGTAAAAAAAAGAGAAAAGGGTATGGCTGGATAACGAGGGATGAATTTGGCCCTCAAGTGATGTATGTCGACTAGAAAAAATTTCGATCCCCCCCCCCTCGTTTGGAGTAATGGCTATTTTATTGCACCAGTTTCAAGAGTTTTCAATTCCAACGTAAATGATGAAACAATTTTATTGCACTCCTCCATGTTTTTTTGACTTTCCAAAGTTTTCAATCGTAAAAAACCATTTAAAAATGTTATTTTTTCATGGTAGAATTTTGCTATGCATTTGATTTTCGTCATTTCTGTGAACCAAGAGCCGAAAAGAAAAATCATTTTTTTCCACTGATTTTTCATGGTGAAAAAAGTTACTTTAGAACTTGATCTTCAAACGGCTGAAATAACGTCAAGTGGTGTACCAAAATTGTTGAAAAATTATTATGAATTTATAAATGCAAATTCAGTGCCAAAAAACATGAAATTTCTGTCACGTCTGTTGAAATTGAAATACTTTGAAAAAAATGTAAGTAATTAAATGTCCGTAACCCCCAAAGAGAGAGAAGATGAGATTCTGAAATTTTATTTAAAAAATTTCTTGTCAATATTTAATTATGCATCATTTGAGTTGTTTAGGAGCCCAAAAACATCTGATGCCAAATTCCCCCATTCCAGGGATTATTTTTGTGAAAAAAAAAATGAAAAATTTCTCTAATCCAGCATTCGGAAATAAACTCTAATCCGCTTCATTCTCGTCCAATATTGAAACCATCATTTTTCATAAGACGTTCAATACACGATGCTTCTCAAACATTCTCCAGGCATCCAGGTATTTCCGAATTTCCCAACGGAATTCCGACGCGAAAAGAATCTATGTGCACCTATGCTGGAAAGATTTCATGTAAAGAAGCCACACCTCTTATCATCTGGTTTACCGTTTTCGTCTTCGTGGATGCGACTGATTCACATACCATTTCCCTTTCTTCTGGAGGTCAATTATTTAACTTTTTAAACGATTCGCTTTCACTCGTTGTTATTGGGTTAGCATAGATGAGAATACTCGCATGCTTTGTAGTTTATCCGCGTCTGCTTCGGATTATATAGTTTGGTCCACGCAGCCAGCTAAATGAACTGGTTTTTTCATTTCGACTATTAATATTACGTAACTTGGTGCCGGTTCATCCGGCCGTTCGCATGACCAAATCTTTGGAAGGAACCATTAGAATGCATTTCCTAGCTGAATGCATGCGCGGTGTCACATAATAATGATGAGACTTTGTATGCGAAGAATTACCTGCGAAGAAAGTAAAATTTTGCATTGCGAATGCGAATACTGGGTATGCTGATAACGTACTTATTGGGGCCAAGATCTATTTGAAAGAATGATAATTTGTGATTGGAATTATGTGTCTATGGGTCTGATTGTGTAGGTATACCTTTCTTTGAAAATTTTATGACGTCTCAGTCGGTAAAAATTTCATTTTTCATTTCTTAAAAAAAATTTATGAAAGGAGAAGTCTTGATGAGATTGAATTTGGAAAATGAAAATCGTTTTTTCTGTTTATGAAAGTAGAAGTCTTGATATTATTGAATCAAGAAAATGAAAATTTTCCATTTTCTGTTGTGTGTGTGTTTTTTTTTTTTCATTTTCATTTAATTTTTCTTGCTTCGAATTCGTCCAAAAAACAATTGTCTTTGATCCTTTCATAAAACAATTCGAGAGGGAAAACGTTGAAAATAGAAAATAATTGCTCAAAAACAAACTTCCCAACTTCAGACCCATTTTTGCCTCACTTCGCTTTACTTTTCAATCATTCAAGTTCAAGAGGACCTAATTTTGAATATATAGGACTTGGTTGCATTTTATTAGGGTCCATGGGAATCCACCTTTTCTCTTGATTACTCCAAGACCAAATATTTAATCGTTGAATTACGTATTCGCTCCGCTCCGATATCAATTACTGCTGAAGAAGGTAATAAAATAATAACACAGTGGAACTCTCTCCACCACTTTTTTGTAGTATTCTTCGTCATCGCTTTCTTCGTCGATGGTCTATCATAGGAAGTAGTTCTTTTCATTTTGTGAGCAACCTTAACGAATTGCTTCGGTAGTACTTTTTCCGCTGCCGCTTTTTTTTTACCAATTATTTTTATTGCGCGATTTTTAGTAGAAGAATTTCGTTCGCGGCTGGAGCATTTATTTTTCAAATTTGCATAATTTCATGATTTATTCGTAGTTTGTTTTTGTTTTTCGCGGGGTAAGTTGGTAAATTCATTTTGTTACAAATTTTTACTTTTTGTACGCCGTTTATCGTCTCGGTTTTGGATTTTTTTGGTGTGTTTTGTGAATTCAGTTTTATATGTTTTTGAATACTTTCGATTGAAGATTTTTTCGTATGAATTATTTGTGCCAGTGGTGTGGAAATTTATTATCTAATTTGAATAATCACTCGTTTGAGTAAATTAAAAATTAAATATTTATAAAATGATGTGTCTAGAAAATCAGGTTTGACGTTTTCAAGATTCTTTTTTATTTTTGACTTTTTATTCATCAATGTGGAAAATGAGTTTTTATTCGAGTCACATTGTCTTTGAACTTCACTGATTAATTGTAATAGTTATAATTTATTCAATTTTCCGGTACAAATCATCTCTATAAATTTCGATGATAGAAGAAAAGTCGAAAAAGGTGCAATTTAGGTTTGTACATAATCTTAAACCATTGTTGACTTTGACCTCAAAATTGGATTGCTCCTGTTGTTCTCAGAAAGTTGAAATAATGCTGTAATTGATTTTTAAGATTATTAACTCAATTCAAATTTTTCATTCAGATGCCTCAAACTAGTTTGAAAAATTTTCAACGGTCCAAGAAATTGTGAAATTTTTTCACAAATTTTTGTGACTCTAATTGGCGCAATTTCACGTTCGTGATTATAATTTTTATTCGATGGCTAGAACAGTGCTAATTTTTGTTACCAACATGATTTTTAAGTTCAATTTTTGCAAAAAATTTTAGATTTTTTTCATCTCTCAAAATTATTTTTAAAAAAATGGAATTTTTGGAACTGGAACTAGAAAATATCAAGAACTGGAGCTGGAATTGGAACTGGAACTAAATAATATAATTTCAGTTTTCCATCACTGACTTACAGTGGGCATTTTTCTAAAAAAAAAAATCGACGTGATTACATTATATGTGACCCTGCCGTAAAGAAGGGACCTTCTGTAACAAAAATCGATGTCTTAATTTTTATGTGTTTGGTCCAGATTTGATGTCATTTGAACCAAAATCGATTTTTTTACACTAGGTCCCCTCTTTCCGGTGATTTTTTTCTTATTTCAAAAGTGTCGTTCATTCATATTATTCGGTCGTTCATACTTCGCTGTGCAAATATTACTTTAGTTTCTGTGTCGTGCATTCCCATTACTCTGTCGTGATTCGATTTTCCCATTTTCGTCGTGCAGTTTTATATCCCCCATTTGAACGTGGTAAAAATCTAATAATCTTGAAATCTGTGATCTGAAAATTTTATGTTCACGGTGTCCATTTTCTGAAAAACGAGAAAAACTGGGAAAAGTCTGCAGTTTTCACAATCTCTAAAAGTCGGGGAATTTTGAATTTCAGGTATTTCCACTGGAATTGCGGAAATCTAGGTGAAAAATGATTATCTTGAGTTTCTGGACACAATTTATTATGAATTTTCAAAAAAAGTCTCCTTCGCTTCGCTTAGGTCAAATCTATTGTAGTATGTATAAAGTTTTATAAAAATCCTTCCCCACGCTCGATTTTTTTTTCGACTCATACTTTTTGGTAACATGCAATGAGAAAAGAGTATCATGATGCCCCTAATCACGATTTTGAAAAAGAAAATAAGGTTCGTATTTTCCGGTCACATGGGAAACTTCGCTAGGGTCCAACAAGTGATATCTCATCAGATTAAAACTGTTGAAAAGTGTTTGATTTGAAATTCCCTTCAAAATGAGTATACACGATTTGGTGAGGGGGGGGGATCCTTGAAGCAAATTTGAACCATGAGAAATTTTTTGAAAATTGCATGCAAATTATGAAAATGTCATAATTTTTTATTTCCTCAATCCATCTAGTCTTTCGGTACTTTGTTTTGCAGAACGTGAGATAGTAACATCCAAAATACTTCTCATTACATATACCTACTCGTATGTATGTAATATGTAGTTGATAGTCCTGCGGAGTTGCTGCCCTCGTAATAGCGTGCTATAGGCGAGATGGTACCCGCACGGCATGCGCGCGTTGATTATTTCATACGTATGAGTATATGATGTGTAAATTGAGAATTTCCCAGTCAAATGCCTGTGTAGTGTTGGCCTATGGATGAATGAATGAGAGATTTCCAGAAAGTGTACTCGAACAGGCTGATTTAGCAAAATTTAAATACATGTGTTACGACTTCGGAACGCCAAAAAATTTTCACTTAAAATGATATTTTGAAAGTACTCTATCCTTACCTACTTCATTATTTGCCATATTCCAACTTTTGAGACACTTAACATCCTAAATACTTCACATTACACCTGTTGAGAAGTTGATAGTCCTACGGAGCGGCTGCCCTCGTAATAGCGTGCTATAGGCGGGAATGCACCCGTACGGCGTGCGCGCATTGACTACCTCATCAGTGTGTAATTACAAGTAAATTATAAATCTCTCATTCAGATAGGTAGCGTTGACCAGTAAATATCTCATGTTCTGTAGGTCCTGTTCGACGATGAGAAAACCATTGAAAATTTGTATGCATTTTCATTTTCTCGATATATAAGGTGTGATTGGTGTGAAGCGATGAATTTTCAACTTTTGAAGGTATTCTTTTGCAAAAATTTTCACTCGAGCTCATCACATTTTTATATTTTATCAAAATAGACTCAGGTATCATATTGGGGCTACTATTTAGTAACTTGATTACTTTTTTCGAGTCGAGTTTCTTTTGGTTACTATTTTCACTTTAAAGGTTACTTTGGTTACTTTTTACCTTTGAAAGTTACTTTTCATCAATATTTCCTCAATTTTTTTTTTTTCATTTTACAAAATTGAATTTTTTAAAAATTATTTCCAAAAAATCACTGTTGTAAGTGTAAAGTGTCGTTTGGTTTTGGTTTCCGGTTTGACCTTGCTGAAAGTGTCTAAGGATTTCTGTACGGATTTTGCACTTTTTTCTCATTTTCTAGGAATTTTATCCCTAAATTATCAAATCTCAAAAATTCCTTATAAAATATTCAAAAATGACACTATTTTTGCTTTTTAAGCATAATTTTTCTAAAAATTTTCGCCCTCGCTTCGTTCAGGCAGTATTTCCATCTTTACTCCCATAAAATATATCGAATAATTCTTTCTATATTATCAAAGTCATATCGTTTTTTGATTTTTTCCCCAATTTTTTATCGAGTTTTTGGTTACTTTTTTGTGATTTATTGGTTACTCCCCCCCCCCCCCCAAATTTCACCATGATGCCTGAAATACTTGATATTTCACTTTTCATCGATCTACTATTTACTAGACAAAGCCGAAAATGAAATTTTTTCATCAATTTGAGGTACAAGTGATTTTTTGGGTGGGAGGGGGGAGGAGGAGGAGGAGGAGGAGTTAGTGAATTGTGAAGAAATTATTCAATTTCAAGTCTGGAAATATCTAAACTTTTAGTCTCATGATTTGGTCGACATCCGTTTTTCCTTTTCATTTAAAATTTCTTCTGTTTCATATAAATTTAAGGTCTCAAATTTTTGCACCGAGTTAAGAGGGAGGTGGCGACCCAAAATGTTCAGAATTGAAATTCAAGCCGTTTTTGTTGTCGGAGAAGGGAGTACAAAAAAATCTGTAAGAAGTCATCATTTTTTTCTGGGCATTCTGCGTTTAGAAAAAATATTTTTTTGTACGATTTCATGGTGTGGAAAAATCCATCCATTTTCTTCTTTAGGAATAACATATTTAAAAGGTCTGGAAAACCTGGAAAAGTCAAGGAAAATCGTTTTTAAGATATAGTGGACACCCAGCTATTCCTTTGTGGACAGTCCAATGGTTTAAGGAAATGTAAAATTTCGAATTGCTCATTTTCAAGGACGAACGAACGAACGAACAATTATATTTTTTCAAATTTTAACAACCCAACATTTTGTATGAAGATCATTCGAGTTTGAGATATCTCAGCACTATCCTTCTATGGTGTGAGAAGCTAAAAAAAATTCGGACAAATCTGCTACTCGAATTGAACCTCTTGGTGAATTTCTGTCAAAATCCTGATGAATTTTTATTTGTAGATCTTTTCTCGTCACAATAAGAGATAAAAGCAGTGGAATAACCAAACCTGTAGAAAATTTTCCAAACCACATCAAAGGTCTAAAACCAGATGACATTCGGCGAAATAATGCTAAAATAATTCGTACCTTCTAAATAATCAATTTCTTCCGTAAATTTTCAGCATGAGTACCGAAAATGGCTGATACTGAATTAGCTAGAGTAACACGTAATGGAAATTCGAACTAGATGAAATTTTAAAAAAACAATCAAAATGACCGCTAATAATCGTAAATACGAAGACATAAATCGGAATATGTCGTGGAAGTATTGCACCAACAATAACAACTTGTCGGTTGTTAATAACAATACTTTGCTCTCGGCTAACGAACACAGTGAAATAATACAGTTTTATAATGAAGGCAAAGTACTCATCACCGGCAGCACCGGTTTCATTGGCAAAGCTCTTACTGAAAAATTACTGCGAACTTGCGTCTCCGTTTCCACCATTTATCTGCTCATACGGCCAAAAAAAGGCCAAACTGGCGAAGAAAGATGTAACGATTTGTTGCAAAATCCCGTTAGTATTTTATTCTCTTTGAATGAAGTTTTTAAAAAATGTCAATTGTATTACCTTCCAAGTATGTTAATTTTTCGAGGTCTTTGATCGTATTCGAGCTGATGAAAACTCCAAAAAAATACTCTCCAAAGTTGTCTGCATCACCGGCGATGTTACAGAACCAGATTTGGGAATGTCCGATGAAATGCGAGACAAGCTTTTGGAAGAAGTTACCGTAGTTTTTCATTCCGCAGCTACCGTTAAATTCAACGAAAGCTTGGATACGGCCGTAACGCTCAATACTTTAGGTACTCAAAGAGTGGTGTTGTTTTGTAAACAAATGAAAAATTTAAAAGTGAGTTGTAAACTGAGGTTTTGAATTTTTCATTCAGTAATTGCAATTTTTTGATAATTGTCGATAATATTGTTATTTCGTATGCTTTTACAAAGGCTTTAATTCATGTTTCTACCGCTTACTCGAACGCTGACAAGGAAGAGATTTCAGAGACTGTGTATCCAATCCCGATCAACATTTTTGGTGAAATTAAACCCAATGAAATGTTATCGGAAGAATTGTTGAAAAAAATTGGTCGAAAAATGCAAAAGAAGCATCCCAATACGTACACTGTCACAAAGGCCATGGCTGAGTGGGTCGTTGCTGAATACTCGGATGATATAGCTGCTGCTATTGTTAGGCCAAGTATTGGTAAATTTACGATATATAATCGTAAGCACAGTATAATCTCGAACAAAAGCCATATAGGTGGTACAAGGGTATATTGCGTTACACCTTTTTTTCATAAATTCAAGGGAAAGTGTTGAGATCTTGTGGTTGGGCCTGAAAAAAATTGAAAAGTCTCACCCCTTAATTGATTTTTACTCTAGCTTGTGCCCAATGACCTCTGAAGTCTATTATTTTGAAATTTAAAGATGTTTTATGTGGAACCAAATTTAAAACCATTGACAAAAATATTGCCTTACTTAAAAGTATTGGGGTATCGGATTTCACTTTCGTTGCAAGGCCATTATATTTTTTGATGTTTGGCAACATGAGCGCGCAGTCGCGCATCCAAGAAGGACTTGAGCCCATCTCAGCCCTCTAAGCTCGGAAAGGAGGTTTTTCATTACTGGGAACGTGAAGCATGCATTTTCTAAACTTCGAACATGATTTTTCTGAGAAAAACGGCTGTATTTTAAATTTGATCATTTTGTTTCTTGAATAAGCATATGTAACTCCAAATCGGAATCAGTATTTTAATGAAATTTTGCTTTTGAGAAGCAGTGAGATTTTTTTTTAAATAGGTACTTGAATACTTTTTCACTGAATTTTCAGTCAATAATTATTACTGATTTCTTCATAAATGCCCAATTTGACTGAAAAAATCAATAATTTTGTCTGAGCTGGTGAAAAATTACTGGTGCTTGGTAAATTCATTTCACTGGTTGAAATCTGCAAATTTCACTACCTAATTAAGATTCAAAAGGTATAGATATGAAATGATTGTTCCAAAAAATCCCCCAGTTTTTCAATTTTTCTTTGCCGAAGTCTGTTCGTGTACGTATTAACAGCGTAATGAAAATACCCTGACTACGGCAGTACCACTGAAATAACTGAGAACTAAATTTTTCATTGAAATTTGCCTCCTCCTCATTTTTTCTCGAATTCTCAAGTCTCTCGTTTTAATAATTTTTTGGTATGATTTTTTTCTTTTTTAACGATTCTTCTTTTTGTGTTCTTGTAATTTTTTTCGAAATAATTCCCAAACACCTGATTTTTTTCGAAAAAATTATAAAATCAATGGTGGTAATTTTGCTCCGTCTCCTCATTTTTATCATTTTTTAAAAATGTAAAAATTTATCAATTTTTTTTGCAAAATTTGGGAAATGGTAGGAACACGTTGCTATTGATTTTTTCAGGGGAACGTGTACACCTTGAAACCATTTTTGTCTGAATGATATTTTTTTACAGAATTTTTTAAAAATAGCGAAAAATTGATTTATTTGAGTAGTAAGTATCTTAGGAAAAGGGATCAAGTTTAAAAATACGAGTTCAATATTTTTGGATATGAATATGTTGATCTCAGTTGTTATTTGGTGTAACTTTTGGTGAAACTTTTTCAAAAATACTGTTTTCTGAATGTACACACCTTTACAATTTCAAAGACGATTGAACCCTGGTCAAGATTTCGTGAGTGTGCGGGGAGATTTTCACCAGGTGTGCTTGAAGTTCATACTCAACTTGGAATTTATCTTCTTTACTCAACTCTCGACTCTCAAAAATGAGCAACGGAATTACCCCTATCAAATTCCGGATATGCTGCAAGAGTCGAGTGAAAGTAGTAGAACTTCTCGCTCTGATTTTACCCAGAAATTGAAAATGGGTTCGATTTTTTGAAAAATTATTCAAGTTCAATTCTGTACCTTTCTCATTTGAGGTATTTTTATGGTTTATCAGTGTTCATCATACCTTCTTTCCGGTAAAATTTCATATAAATTTTTAAAAAATGAGAATAATTTATATGCTACCTTTTCCTTTATAATTTAATTTGAGAACTTTTCATTAGATGCAAAATTTCAGAAGTTCATTTTACACAATTTAAAGGTAAATTTTTCACATTTAAAGCTTTGAATTTATTCATTCAGAAAATCCTAAATTTGTAATCGATTGTTCAGTGATGGTAACTTTTCTAAAAAAGTCAAAATCAAATCCCTTCCCTCAACCTCTTAAAATTCCACTTTCATATAATTTGAAAGATTCACACTAGAGCTTCCTATTCAAGATTTATTGTAGAGAGTACGAGGACACCATGAATTCTAACGAAAAATTTTCCAACAGTGACTGCTGCTTGGCGAGAACCTTTCGAAGGCTGGGTCGACAACGTCAGTGGTATCACTGGCATTATGATGGAAATCGGTCGTGGAACCATCCGTAGCATTATTTGTGATCAAAGACTCGTAGTGGACGTAATCCCAGTAGATTTTGTAATAAATACCCTGGTAGCTGCAGCCTGGCATACGGCCACTTTCAGGTTTCACCATTCGAACCATCACATTGTCACCAATTTTTACAGACACAGTAACCCCTGTTTGAATATTTTTCCAGGACCAACGCAATTAAAGTTTATAACTGTACATCAGGTACTTTAAATCCTCTCAGTTGGGAAGAACTGGGAGCTCTTACTCAGCGCCATTCGTTAACTGTGCCATCAAAATATATTCAATGGTATCCGGGATTTGCTTTTCGTACAAATCGTTTCATACATTTATTGAGCGAAATGATGTTTCACTTTTTCCCCGCTTTTTTAATGGATACTGCTTTACGACTGAGCGGATCTAAACCTATGTAAGCACGAATCGTTTACCTAAAGATAACGACGGTTATGAAATAATTACCCCTGATTATATTCCCAGGATGTTGAAAATCTACAATCGATTTAAATTAGCCGCCAAAACTGGCGAATTTTTCGCCCTCCATCAATGGAACTTCGTCAATGAAAACGTACAAACTCTTCAACACGAAGCGCTCAGTGTTGTAGATCAAGATCTTTTCAACGTTGATATTTCAACCATGAATTGGGACTTGTATATTAAAAATTACATCCTCGGTATTCGTAAATACGTACTCAAAGATCCCATGGAAACAATACCCAGTGCCAGGAAAAAACTACAAAGGTAGAAATGCAGTTGATCCTTGGAAATTTATAAATTTGCACATTTTCTGATTATTTTTTCATTTTCAGGTTATATTGGGCTCATAAAGTTTTGCAAATTATTACAGGGGCTGTCCTTCTTAAACTTCTGAGAAATTAAATTCTTATTTAATTTTAATTTTCAATATAACTGTAGGGCATTTGTAATTATTTTTATTTATTTAACGTACCTATATGAGAAAGTACTGTTATGAAAATTAATCTAGAATTAAAATACGTTTAAATGCCCCCCTTCCCCCTTATAAGCATAAATAAGTATTGTTATATGTAGTTCACCTGTTGCATTTACAAGTAGATAAATTGATTTTTTTTTCTATCACGCTTGGAAATTTTGAATTTATTTTTCTTTTTTTTTTTCAAGTTTTGAAAATTCCTACCTATTTTCTTCTTTTATAATTTTTTCAATTTTTTTTCATCCGATGGACAATTCAGTATGAAAAAATTTCCTGACCAAATTTGATATTGAAGAAAATTTTTCTCTCCCCTTCCTCCAAAAAATTATGTAATTTAAATTTGTTTTCCTTTTTTCCAAAATTTTTAAATTATTGCTTCATTTGAGATTTTTTTCATTTTTTCCCCATCTAAAAAAAAAGTTGGTGAAGAGAAATTTCTTTCTTAGTGAAATGATTGGTGTGAAAGAAAATTTTTCCCTCCTTCCTTTTTACTTTCCATAAATTGTAAAACTTTTGAAGAACATGCTTCAAAAATCACGTTTTATTCTCAGTTTTCTCATTTAAATTCTAAATTGTAACCCAAATTGAGTATGCAAGAGTCTCTTGAATCAATTTTTTTCATAAATTTGGAAGCGTGCTACACAACGTTGGACTTCCTATCTCTTTCCAAAACTTATATTCTTCTCCCAAAAAATAATGTGATTTCATGGTCAGCGTGAGATTGTTAATGTGTAAATACTCCAAATTTGTTGGAGACGATGGTTTCCATATTTCATGGCTAGTTTTTCCATTAGGATTTCTGTAATTTTCATTTTAAAATTATTTATTTTACGATTGCCATGTGTTGGATAAATTGTGAAACGATCGATTCGCAATGAGAACTTACCCATGGGCGACGAAATTGTACCATAAATTGACTACTTGATCGGATACAATGCGATCGTCTCCATTCAAAACTGGTGGCCAGAGTAGGGGATTATAATATAAGCTGACTAATTCTTCACCATGTACGGCTCCTATCAAATTGAAAAATTATTTTTCTTCTTATAAAAATGATTGATTTGAAAATTTCAGTATTGAGAGAATTTTACCTAGCTTTACTTTGGTCCGGGTGGCTAGCAATTCTAAATATGTTTTTAAATAAGCGTATTTGTTGTCGTGATCGTATAAATATAAATAGACTGGGCCTCTGTACCTGGAAACTGTTTCAATGGTTCCCAAATGAAAATTACCGAAACCATAAATCTGTTTGAAATTGAAACAGATGATTTTTTTTGAAAATATTCAATTTGCCAAGTTAATAATGTATGTAGTTCTTACCTTGGCAACTTCGTGGAAAGATTCATTCAGTTTATTTTCCCCAATATACTCAGCTTTAATTATTTCTGTTACTTCGGCAGCCTTCTCGAAAGTAGAATATCGAAAATATTGCGGAAATAAAGTCAGATAATTTTTTTCGAAATGATCAATAATGACGTCTTTTGCGAATAAAGCTACAGAATGAGATTTTTTTAACAACTTGCTCGTACATTTTGACGTAAGAAACGAGACACGAACGAGATCAAATACTTAATACTCTCTGTGATCCTTCGTCTTTAATGCCTCCAATCATCCAAGGTATATTATTAGGCCTTTGTATGCTCAAGCAAGGATCCTCGACTAGAAAAGCTCCTGTATTATGTTTATATTCCAATACCGGACCAAAAAGCATAAATGGAAGGATATGGTCGTGCTGTCGAATGCAATTATCTCGTAAAGAGTTTTATTTTAATGTATGGAATATTTATGGAATAATGTCCTACTGTCATTTTGAAGCATCCTTTTTCTAACTCTATCGCTGGGATTTTTTTCAAACATTGGGTCAAATCTTGCGATGATTTTAAAGTAGTGGTGTTGCAGCCGACTATGTTGCCTAATTTCCAGGCTAATTTTCGAGCCTCGCCTGGTTTGTGGACCGCATCGGAATTGAGAGCTTGGCCGCTTTGAGAAATGGCTTTATGGAATAAACCTATGAACATGACAATAAGAATGTGAGGAGTGAGGTTTTTAGAAAAAAATAGAAGTATGATGTACATAGATTGATTCGCGTTTTTACCTTTCGAAATGGGAGAAAAAAGATGGAGACTGACGTCAATAGCTCCTGAGCTGCCTCCAGATATGGTAACGTTATTTGGATCTCCACCAAAGGAACTTATGTGATTGCTGATCCATTGCAATGCAGCTACTTCGTCTTTTAGTCCGAAATTACCAGAAATTGATTCGTCCTCTGTGCTTAAAAATCCTGCGAAAGAAATTTTTGAGATAATTTGATTAAGTATCTTGAATTCAACTGCTTTATTCATTGATTTCTTTTTACCAAAAGGTCCCATCCGGTAAGATACCGTGATCAATATTACTGGTTTATCCATTATGTATTGGGGTCCGTATTTGTAAGGAGCTGGTTCCCCGAATAATTTCTTGCCTCCGTATATAAATAACCAAATTGGAAATCCTGTCTCGTGATCTGTCTGAAAATCGAATCATTCGTCTGACGAGTTGAGTTGTTGGGAATTTGGGAAATTTGGGTATTGTGCTGTATTGTAATTACCGGTTTTGTTCTGGGAGTGAATATGTTCATGTGCAAACAATCCTCGCTTCCTACCACTTTTCCTAGCCATGGTTGAATGCATTTCTGCCCGTACTTCGTCGCGTCCTTAATACCATCCCATGGTTCAGGCGGTTCTGGGTTCTACGAAGTACAAAATTAAATGAACTTCTATTATCGATTATGAGTCATATCATTTTAGTTGTACATTCGACCTATTTTTGACCTTGAAACCCGTAATTTTGTTGGAATTTTTTACGTGAGCCTGGTTTTACGGATTCCCGTAGGTTGGTGAGCGATTTTTTTCCCAAGTCCACACGTTCTTGTTCCAACTTCTTTTTTCAACTTCAAATTTTTTTCCAACTTCAAAACTTTTTTGGCGAGGTCTATATTTTTTCCTGATTTTTTTCAACTTCAAATTTTTTTCCAACTTCAAAACTTTTTTGGCGAGGTCTATATTTTTTCCTGATTTTTTTCAACTTCAATTTTTTTTGACGATGTCTTAATTTTTTCCCCGAGTTTTTTTCTCAGCTTCAAAATTATTTTGATTTTTTTCCAAACTTTGAATTTCTTGCCAGGGTTACAGTTTTTTAACAAAATGTTTTCAACGTCACAATTCTTCGAGTCAAAAATTTTTCCCAGTCAATTTTTTCCTTATTTTTTTAATTTTTTAATTTTCAAATTTATGTACCAAATTTTGAAAACATTAAAATTTGAAGGTGTTGAAGTTGGAAAAAAATTTAGGATAAAATTTAGACCTCGTAAAAAATTGAAGTTAAGAATTGAGGAAAAAATTAAAATTTAAACCTCACCAAAATAATTTTGAAGTTGAAAAAAAAATTGAGTAAAAAATTCAGACCTCGTTAAAAAATTTTGAAGTTGGAAAAAGAAGTCGGAACAGGAAAAACGCGTGGACTTGGAAAAAAAAATCGCTCACCTACTTACGGGAATCCGTAAAACAGGCTTACGTGAAATTTTTTCATGAGATTCTCTCAGCCTTAGCTTCAGCTCGCTCATGGCACTAAGGAATGGTTTGCTTTGACAATTTCCCATGAAGATACCCACTTATTCTAAATCTTGAAACTTGTGTGAAAAAAAGTCGAAAAGAGATTCAGAATGGTTGAAAAAAATTCAAAAGTTCAAAGTTGAACTTGATTTCCAGCGATTGGTACCTACAAATTAAAGAAATATAATAAATTCTAAAGTGTGAACAAATTTTGTAAATAGCTTTCTATATGAGTATTCGAATTTAGTAATTCAAGTGATGAGGATTTACTCCGCTGGGCGGGGGGGGGGGGGCATTCCGAAGAGTCACTCCAAAATTCTGAATGAAATTTCAAAGAGGTACATGGATGTATCAAATGGAATATTTTTTGTTGCTTTTTTTCAGACCTTGAGTTTGATTATCAACTCGATTTCTCCCCTTTACAAAGGATTTTAAAGATGTAAAAATTGAAAAAAATGAGTATCATGTCGTTGATGGTTTTCTATACCTAGTGCTGCGTTGAGAATTGAGTTATTTTTAGATTTTCAGTCATTTCCACCTCTCATTCACCTCCCTTCCCCCCTACTTTGATTCATTTATTCGTGAAAATATCATGTGACGTGTATTTTTTCAATTTTTCAAATCCCAGATTCACTTTTGAAATAGATCTTCGGAAAGAAAGATTGAGTGAAAGTTTATAACCTCATGTTTTGTCAAAAAGTGATCGAAGTAATGAAAAATGATCCTCATTAAAATTTACATATTTTTATAGCTCATAAACTTACTTGAAATCTCAATTCGCCAATTGGTGGCTTAGCATAAGGCACTCCCAAAAAAGCATTGAATTTGTTACCATCTCTGCTCAGCATCGTGGTACCTTTTATAGTACCTAATTTGGTATCCACATACACGACGCATTTCGAAAAAGAGAAATTGCAAACGAATAATAAAAATGCAATATTAATAGCTGAATACATAATGACGTATGATTCACCTCGCTAGGTATCACGGTACTGACAATTTCTCTAGAATTTTTTTCGTGTCAATAGATAATCAAAAACTCGTATCTTTGACGTGTTCGTTGTCAAATGTGATAATTTTTCACCTGTTTTATGGTAGCTAACGTAACTAACCGAGGTAGCGAGGTGATAGCGAAAAGAATTTCTTTTTTGTCTCCAAGTACTTATACTCGTAAAATTCAAACACGTACAAACTATCTGGTATAAAAAATTTTATCGGATTACATAAAAACACTTGATATTTTAGGATCGTTGAGCATACGAGATGTGAGCAAAGGTGGCATGGATAAATTTCTCCAGTATTTGTACTCCTCCCAGAATGGTTTAGATTTCATCGATAAGTCGTGGCTACTTATGTACATGTATTCTAGATTTTTGGTGCGCACTGGTTTCCAAATTTGTTCTCCCAGTCCACTGGGGTTGCTGAAAAATTGAAAAAAACCACAGCTTTTATAATGGAGCGTTTTATTTCATTTTTGCTGAAATTTAGGAGAGAGGGTACCTAAATGCGACGAAGTTGTACCAAAAATTGATTAAATTGTCTGATACGAATCTGTCTGGTCCTTTGATTACCGGAGGGAATATATAAGGTTGGTAAAATAAGCCTCTTATTTCCTCTCCGTGAATTACACCTGCAATAAAGTTGAATCAGTTGAAAAAAAATCATGAAAATGACCTCGTGTGAGAATTTTCTGACCTGTTTTCTTCTTCGCAAATATTCTGAGTAAAGCTAGGTATATTCTGACATAAGGAACTTCGTGCAAATGATCAAAATGATAAAAATACGTAGGTCCTCCGTAATTAACAGCTGCTTCAATACTGCCCAATTGTACGGTACAGAATCCAAACATCTGCGTGAAATTTTTGAGTAAATTTTGGAATAGGATTATATCTCTATTTTTGAGAAACTTCCTTACCTTGGATATTTCCTCGAATGCTTCCAGAAGTGGTTTATCACCGACATATTTCTCTATTAGAATTTCTGTAATATTCCTTGCGTTTGGCAAATGCTCGTAGCTGAAAAGTTCAGGAAGTATTCGCTCATAATTGGCAATTATATGGTCCCACCACTTTTTTCTGCTATAAATTCCTAAGCAATGAAAACGAACCTTTATGGATATATGTTTTTCTATCGATATCAAGTAGAAGGCGGAATTGAATACCTAATGTTTTCTGAGATCCTTCGTCTGTAGTTACTCCCAAAAGCCAAGGAATTTTATTGGCTGTTTTGTGGTGATCTTGTATGGGATGGCTGATGAGAAAAGCTCCCGGAGATCTCGCCTCTATCACAGGACCGAAAGTGGAATGTGGAAGGACGTAGTCATACTGTAATATTTTGTTTTAAAATTTTTTCAAGATTCAAGAATTCAGAAATTTGAAAAATTTTACCGATAGAAAATAAGTCTTTAATATTATTTCCTGAGCTGAGAGTGATCGAAGACATTCCACGAGTTGTTCAGAAGTTTTTGTGTGATTATTGTGACAAGTTGTCAATCTTGCTAAAGACCATGCTCGCGAAATGCTCACTCCTTTGGGCAGAATTGTTCTGAAATTCATGGGATGACCGCTTTGGGAAATTCCTTTATCAAATAAGCCTAGAACGGTAAAAATAAAATTCATTCAATATGTGTCGCAATGCTGAAAATTTGAGGACGATTTTGCTACCGAGTTTTGTGATGATGGATCACCAGTATTACCATCGCGGTTTTGAGAATTTGAGGGTACTGAAGTTTTTTTTTAAAAATTGAGTTTAAATTTAAGAGCTTGAATTTTTTTTTAGGATTTTGGGTTATTAATAATCGATCTTTGAGGGTTTTTCTTTTTGGTACTCTGATTGCTCTTGTTCTGTGAGTGGCTGAAACATTTTTTTTGTTTTGTGATGATTTTGTGTATTTTGCTGAAATAGTACTGATGAATATTTTAAGGTTCTCTAAGCTCAATTTACTATGTTTATATTTGTACATATGTTTTTTATGTACCCTGGGGACATTTGATATAATTCTTCGTTTCAATGACTTCCAATTTCTTAAAATTTGCTCAAGACGTGTTCTTCCACGTAGGTGAACAACAGTCATCAGAAACAAATTGCATATATTTTTTTTTTATTGGTTTTGATTATTAGAATGTATTGGTTTTGATTTGGTTTTAGTTTTTCAAACGTTTAGTTTGTTTTTGTTTCACTTTTTTCTATGTAGGTAGATATACCTACTTTGGAATAGAAATTCCCGAAATTTTATTGAAATAAAAATCGAAGAAGTGAGATCCACGTTAGCAGATTATTACCATTTCAATATTTAAAAAAAAAAAAACTTAACTATTTTTTATGACAAACCATTAAAAAGTGGAATGAGTTTTTTTGAAATTTTTTTCGAATTTTTTCAACAGCATCAGCATTTTAAAATTCAACTCGACAGATAAAATGACGTAAACATGTCCAGGAAAACCAAAACGAAATTCGATTTGATTATGATGGTTTTGATGTCAGTTCTGGTTTTCCCGAAGTAGTGGGTTTGGTTTGATTTTTGGTTTTTCATACATTCTGATTTTGGTTTTGTTTCTGATGGCTGGTGAACACGCTTCTTATGTAAACGAGATTTGTAGTAGTTTGATAGGATTGATCTTCTGTTAATTAGGGGGGAGGGGGGTATAATGTTCCACGTTTTATGTATGTTTTTTGGGTGCTTTTATTTTGAGGTGCCCAGAGAATGTTTATCTTTGGTCCAGATGTAGTTCTAGGTATTTTACCGTCGAAGTACCTGCTCGAGGGTTCCAAGAGACCACTGTGGTGTTCATTTTAATCTCTCAGGTGTCATAAGCATTTTTTAAAGAAAGAATATTTTGAATTCACTATTTTGTCGGATTTAAAGCTATGTTTCCCTTTGATTAAATCAGGCTAAAACCTTGTGGAAATGTGGATGCCTCTTTATAGATAATTTTGAGCTTTGAATGGGTCGTTATTTTGAGCCAGTTGAGAAGTTGCATCCACAAACATCGACAGAATTTTATGAAATAGGACTGATTCAAATTTAGAGAGGTTCATATGTGAACCTGGTTTTGAAAAAAATTCTTAAAGAGTCAAAAATTGATTTTTAAATCGACACTGATTTTGACTTGACAGACGGGAAAACATGGATTCAAAAACTAATTTTTCACCTCCAAGGGTGACTTTCTATCCAGGCTCACATATTTGTATTTTGAGATGAAAAAATAGTCAAATTGTACCTTTAGATAAAGGAGAATGTAGATGTAAAGCCACATCAACCGCTGATGAGCTTTCGCCACACAGTGTAATGTTGCTAGGATCTCCTCCGAAATCTTCAATGTAGTCGCGAGTCCATTTTAGTATAAGAGCTTGATCTTTGAGACCCCAATTCCCACTTGCAGTTTCGTCTTCGGTGCTGAAAAAACCTGTATCATGGTTAGTCACAAAGGAACTCATGATCAGTGTTGCCATCTCGGAAAATTTTTTTTATGCTAGTTGAAGGTAAAAAATATGCCAGAATATGCCAAAAATCCAGAAAAATTATGCTATATTTTTTATGCTAAATTTCAATGCAATCCTTGCTAGTCTATGTTTCCGTTTTTCATAATTTTCAGTCGCCTCAAGCAAAATGTGTAGTTTTCCCCTCCAATTTAATATGCCAAATTATGCTAAATTGTTCCGAAATTAGCTGATGTTGAGAAAACAGCTTAATTATGCTAGATTATGCTGGATTTAGAGTAAATTATGCCAAAAATCATGCTAGATTGTCATAATTATTTCAAAATGTAGACGAAAACGTGTTGAAAAAACAGCATAATTATGCTGAATTCGAAATCAAATTATGCCAAAAATTATGCTAGATTTTTTTTATGCCAACTGTAAAATTTTCATGCCAAATGATCTTCAAATTATGCCAAATCTGGCATAATTATGCTAAAATGGCAACACTGCTCATGATACGAGTAGAATTTAACCTTACCTAATGCCCCTAGACGATAATTAGCCGTTATTAATACCATCGGTTTATCCATGAAGTATTCCGGACCGTAATGGAAAGGTTGAGCATCACCAAATAACCTTCTCCCTGGATGGATCCACACCAGAACCGGCAGCTTGGCATTATTGTCGACATTCTGTACCAAAATTACGTTAAATTGGGTGCCAGTGTTGCTTTCGAAGGAAAATTATTCGATAGAAATGTAACAAACCGGAGTATATACGTTCAAATACAAACAATCTTCGTCTCCTATCAAACCCACCGGTAGCAACTGTGTACACAGTGGAGGTTGAATTGTTGCATCGAGTGTACCATTCCATGGTTGGATAGGAACTGGGTTCTGCGAATGTAACACTTTCAATACTGAGAAACACTACGATATTTTTATTTTACGTACTTGAAATCTTAATTCTCCAACCGGCGGTTGAGCGTAAGGAATTGTTAGAAAAATATTGAATCTTTTTCCATCGCGGCTCCAACCTTTGGTACCTTTCAGCTGTCCGAGTTTCGTGTTGATATACACTTCTCCGGCAACTGTTCCGAAAATGCAGAATAATATAACGAAAAAACAAATAGCATCATTTTTATACGTTTCGTTCATTTTTGAAATGCACAATACGTCACCATCGAACGTACCGAGGTGTGATATGATTTCACACCGTTGACTGACTTGCGTATTTTGTATTTCGCGATAAGACCTACCGAACGTGTTCCTGTGAAAATTATCTTATGAAGGTTCGAAAGTGACGTTTTTGCGGGTATTTTCCAAGCATGATTTTGTACCTTACTGACCATTTTTATTGATTAGTACGAATAATTATCGGTGGGCCCTAATTATGTGCCAGTTTCGTTTATTTTTAGTTGATAATTTTCTCAAATGTTTGTAGCTGGAATACTTACAAGCGTTTTAAATTTTCGATCTATTTTATCAGAATACAGGTTGGTCAGTAAGAATGAATTGTAATTAGTCAGGAAATGGTGGCGTCGTAGAATTAGTGAGTGATCATTTTGAATTTTGAATTATTTGTGTGATGTTATCGTAATTACGTCATTTGTCAAACGTCGAATTTTATTACGATAGTTGTCACGAGTGTAAAGAACACAAAATATGTGAAGTATTTTTGCAGTGCAATTGCATAAACTTATCGATTCAGCTTGAAACTAAAATATTCGTCAAGAGCCAATAATAATACATTCAATTTTTTGATTACCTGAATGCTTTCACATGTCATCTGGATGAAATATTTTGATAAAATTGCAAAAGTTTCTATTCTTCAAATTCGAGATTTATATCACAAAAGTTCCATTGAATTGCCATAAAATTTCACGATTAATTTTTTATTTTCTGGTTTCACCAAAATCATTTTGTTCCAAAACAAAAAATATTGTAAGGTCTTATAAAAATGTATCATTTTCAAGTATTTTTCCGGCATAATGGCTTGGTATTTGGTGCCCTTGAAAAATAGTCGATGTGCTGCTTTTACCAACGTTACAATTTTTCTTGGCTTGTTTTATTTAATGGCTCTCATGCTCGTATGGTTCCTAATACCTCAATTACCTCATGGTGGTGACTACTGCCAAAAAATCGAAAAAAAAAAACAGAATAATAGCGAGGATTTTTCACTTTAGTCGTATGAAAATCATGAAATAACTATACAAAAAAATTTTATTTTGAAAGTACAAAAAAAATGACGAGTATTTTACTTTGGTAACAAAAAATTTTGTAAATTTTAGCGATTTTACTACAGAAAAAAAACAAACATTAAAAACATTCATCTTTTTTCTTGACTTTTAACGGATGAATAGAAAATCAGATTTTTTTGAACAGTTTTGGTGACAGAAATCCAGAAAAAAGTGAGAATTTTCATTTTTTAGACCGAGTCAAACTCCCATTTCTCAAGACTTGATTGTTGTGCCAATGCACTTTTCGACTCATTTTTTGTTGTTTTTTTTTTTGCTTTCACAATAAAAATTTTTTGTCGTTATTTCATGATTTTCATGCGACTAAAGTGAAAAATCCTCGCTATTATTCTGTTTTTTCCGTTTTTCTTGTCAGTAGTCACCACAAAATTGCAAAAAATACTGTTTTCTTTTGAATGATACCCATGTTAGGTACCGGATCATCAAAAATTTTGAACGTAATCGCCTCTGCCTTCAATGTGAAGAATTACGTCCAAAACCTTGCAGATTGGAAAATCCAGCCTAATCACCGATAAAAGTATAAATTCTATTTTTTCAACCTATTTTTGACCTATCAAAGAGATTGGAAGTGATTGTTAGATATTACCTACTCATATTAATAAAGTGTGTGGTAGAGGCAGAGTTTTCGAAAATTCGTTACTTGTGGTTTAAATGAATAAGTTTCTTCTCTTTGAAAAATTCTAAAAATTTCTGAAAACTTTGAAACGTTCAATGACTGATTTAAAATTCTTAGTTTTCGGGGTTTTCCTAAACACAAAAGGGTTTAGAAAACTTGTATCAGAAAATATATGAAAATTTGAATATTTTATTGAGAAAATTTTCAAATAATACGAGAGATGAGCATATCACGAATGATGTTGTATGCATAATGATGGAGTATTTTCATTTTGAATTCGGTCAAGTGAAATGAGTTCCATTGGTAGATTATTATGCTGATTGAGGGTCGATTTCATTCTGCAAAAATAAAGTCTCATATATGGTCAGATTCATCAATGATGGATTTCCTAAGCGTTTCCAAAACATGTATTCGTCCCAAAACGGTCTAATTTTCATAGAGCTATTTGAAGTTGCAATGTGTAGGTATTCTAAATTTGAAGTGATGACAGGTTTCCAAATTTGTTCTTTGGTTAGTCCATTCGGATTCCTAAGGGGAAAAATAACGTTTAATGGAACTGATGCATTATATTAATGAAATACAGAATATAAAAAAATCGTATTGCAACACTCTTGATTATTTTATATTTTTTCAGGTTCTCCTGGATTTTAGAATATATTTTCACTCGATCGGTTCAGGAAAACACCTTGTTTTTGTTTTTAGAATTTATTAAATTTTTCGTCCGAAAACTCCCGATCACATCGAAAAATCGGAAGAAAAAAAACATTTGCCTATTCAATTGTAGTAATTGCTAAAAAAAAAAAAAAAAAATGTTGATCGAAGTATTTTCAGAAGATGAAGCCAGCGCTCTGAATTAGAATTTCGCAAATCTCATTTTCAAAAGAAAAAAAAAGATCTTGATAATATTCTTGAGAGTGTTATTTTTTGGGAGAATTCTGATATCTTACCCATATGCTACAAAATTGCTCCACAACCTGATCACTCTTTCTGATACTGCCCTATCTTCTCCATCGAGAACAGGAGGGAATTGAATAGCTTGATGGAAGATACTCCTGAATTCCTCTCCATGCACCACTCCTGTATAAATTATTACCAATTAACATTATTTCCAAGTATATTTGATTCAGCATCGCCTAATGAGACTGCTCGACTTACCCATAGATTCATTGGTGTATAAATTGAACTGCGTGTCGTACATTTTTTTATAACTAATTTTATTTAAATGATCATAATGGTAGAAATATCTCGGACCTTTGTATTGCAGTGCAGATTCTATCAGATTAATTTGTACTGTACATATTCCAAACGCCTAAATTTCCAACGTTGTGTGATGTTACATAATTAATGGCAATGATAATTGATGAAATTTGAAATGTACCTATTGGAGTATGATTCCTTACCGTTGCAATTCCATGATACGATTCCACTAATGGCTTATCCGAGAAATATTTCCTCTTCACTTCTTCCAATACTTCTATTCGGTTTGGCAGATGGTCCAAGCCAAATAATATTGGAAACAGACGCTTATAATTATTCAGAAAGTAATCTCGAATTTTTTGTTTGAGTTTTTTTCCTTGGTATGGCGGTGAATAAATAGCTGTGAAGAAAATTCGCCATAAAATGGAAAGTTTATACTTATTCATGAATAAAAGCATTTAATAGGTTTTTTTACAGATCACATTTACCTACCTATTGCTTTTTGATGACCTTCATTTGTATTCGTTCCAAACATGACGGTTTTATTGTGAAAATTCTGCATTTCTAGTATTGGATGTGAGGTGAGAAAAGCTTCTTTCGAGTTTGTATTTTCGATAACAATTCCAAAATATGTGTGAGGTAATATGTAATCATGCTGATTGAGAAAAAAATTATTTCATTGATTTTGAACTGTTTTCAAATTATAATTTAGTAGCTCAAATCTACCATCATGAAAAATATAGAAGTGGTTAGTATTTGTGAGGGTATCACTCGAAGACAATTGACCAAATCTTCGGATGTTTTGATGAATGGTCTGTTGCATCCGACAATTGATGCCAATTTCCAAGCTCTTCTTCTAGACTCTCCTTGTTTCATGATTGTTCTGTAGTTTAAATAAGATCCACTTTGTAAGATTGCTCGATGAAATAGAGCTAGAAATTGAAATTATGAACGACTGAATTGAGAAATCAACCAGTTGAGGGTCAAATTTGATATTCGACCTACGTTCAGATAGAGGGGAAGATAGGTGCAAACTGACGTCCACTGCTCCTGAACTTTCTCCTGAGATTGTGACACGATCAGGATCTCCCCCATAATCGGCTATGTATCGTTGAATCCACAACAAAGCAGCCGCTTGATCCTTTAATCCGAAATTACCGGGTATTACATCATCTTCCATGCTTAAAAAACCTAATCCCAGGGAAGAATTTAAAATTTTGATTCAAAATGTCTTTTCTGAAAATTTTCTAAATTTACCAAATGAGCTGAGTCTGAACGCAGCAATAACGAATATTACGGGTTGATCCATGATGTAATGAGGACCCCATCTTTGGATGGAGGTATCTCCAAATAACCTTCTGCCCGGATGAATGAAAAACCATACTGGTAACTTTGTCGAATTTTTTGAAGGTAACTGAAATTAAAACAATATTTGTGCTTGAAAACGAAACGATACCATTTAAAGCTTATGATAAGATATCGTGTGGCGAAACGTACTTGAGGAGTATACACGTTCAAGTATAAGCAGTCTTCGGAACCTTGGACGATAAAATTCAGTCGCATATGTGAGCAAAAGTCAGCTTGTTTGGTTGCCTCGTATACGCCATTCCAAGGATTGGTGTATGGAATTGGATTCTGTGAATCGATTCAAATGTCTCAGTTTTTTTTTTTTTCAATTTCATAGAAATCTAAATCCGTCGTACTGATTTGAATTACCGCGAATCTGAGCTCTCCTACAGGTGGTTCTGCAAAAGGTAATCCTAAAAACGCATAGAATCGATTTCCATTCCGGCTGAGCATTGTTGTGCCTTTAACGAGTCCCAGCGAGGTGTTAATGAGCACATGGCTGATTACCGAGGAAACCAGGAATATTGATATTGAAATTACTCCAATTATTTTGCATTCGAACGTATTAGCCATGTTGGGTATTTTCTCTATCAGTGTAGTACTTCGCTGGGTTATGTGTGTACTGTGGCTGTACCGAGTCGTTAAATTTATTATCAACTTGTGTGACCAGGGGTTTCAATGTCACGTCAGTTGGGTTATCTTTTGAAGAAAAATGAGACGTGGGAGTTTGAAATTATTCGAATGCTTTATTCAAACTGAACGTTCTCACGTCTGAATTTCATACATTAAGAATTTGAACTGTTTATTTGAGCAATTCCTCAAAATACCTGTGATTTTTATTTATTTGATGAATGGTCGTACTCTGACGCTTCCATGCTTGATTATCATGACTGTACTATACTTTATGCTGACGTCGTTTTATTTGATTAGAAAAAAGTTAAAACTCCTGTAGGTCCTGCTTTTATCCTATTTTTTATTGGAAATTTCGAAATTTCTGTATTTTTAGATCAATTTTTGAAGTTTTTTCATTTGCCTCTTTTTTATGATTTTTTCATTCAATTTTTTGTGTGAAAAAAATTGTTTCGCCGTTGTCAAATTTCTTGTTTTTTCAATCAAACTTGGAAATTCGATTTTTTTTTTCAGAATTTTGAAATTACCTATTTGATTTAAATTTTTTCACCGTGAAATATTTTGTATGAAAAAAATATTTTCGCTTTCCCTCCCTCCCTCTCTCCCCTCCTGCACAAAATGATAATAATCCTACTAGACTTGTTTGATTTGAATTTTTTTGCCATGAAATAATGAAAGAAATTATTTTTACTTCGCCCATCCCCCTCCTGCACAAAATTATGTTTAACAAATATTAAGTCTTGTTTTTTCATCATAGAATTTCGTCAAGACTATTCATTGAAAAATCAATTTTTTCGTGAAGACTTTTGAGATTCTTTTTTTGAAATCCAGTGATAGAAGAGAAAAGAAGTTTTGGAAATCAAATTGAATCTAATTTCATAATCGAGTTATATTTTTAAAAAATTGGTAATAATCCCAATAAGGTGCAGTTTTCATGGTGAGTTTGAGATCATGAATGTGTAAGTATTCTAATTGAGGAGTTACTACCGGATTCCATACATTGAATTTTTTCGTCTTGCTATTTGGATCTCTGAAATTCATTTTTAATAGAATTTTAAAACTAGTATTTTTTTCTGTCAAATGAAAGTAGAGAAAATGTAGCTGTAATTCCTCCAAAGTTTTATAAATTTTTTAAACCAACTTATTGAAAACTCAAACTGTCTGGACCGGTCTTGTATGTCTTATTTTGTCCTGAACGTTTCTCAAAATTTTCAAAATACATCATTTTTAAAATCAAACTTTGGAATTTCAATTTTCTTCTTTGCCTTTTTTTCACTACTTTGAAATCACTTCGTTTGAAATATTTCAATTGATTTTCTTTCGTTTTTGTCTGGCTGTAAAATTGCAGGAAAAATGAAATACTGCCCCCTACCCAGAAAAATATGGAGAAATTGCGAAATTTTCCATGAGTGGCCTTTTCAAGTTTTATTTTTTCATTTCAAGGTTTTCTCAAGGCATCTCAGAGAGGAATATAAGATTTTGAAAGTGTTTTGAACCTTTTTTTTTTTTGGAAAAAATTGTTGTAGCTTCAAATTTTCGTTCGATATGAGGGGGGGGGGGGAGAGAAATTTATTTCTGAATATTTTTCGTTTGGTTACTTAGCTTTTTTACTTGATTTTCTTACCCATAAGCCACGAAATTATACCATAAAGATATCACTTGATCTGAAACTGTTCTATCGTCGCCATCAATGATAGGAGGAAATAAATTAGGATAATGTTGTAAGCTTCGAAGCTCCTCGCCATGGCAAACACCTATTTTTTGTAAAAAAAAAAAAAAGATAGATTTTAGATACCTATATTTTCGTGTGAAGAAGTTCATAAAAAATAATTCCATGGTTCATACCAGTTTTTTCTTTTGTGAATGCCATCCTTAGGAAATAATTTCTGGCATAATTGATGGAATTCTCATGATCATACACATAGAAATATCGTTCACCGTTGTACTCCAAGGCGCAATCGATCGCTCCTACTACGAAGTGAGCAGTTCCAAATAACTAAAATATCGAAAAAAATCGAATTCACTGTTTTTCATACGGTAATGAAAATCCTTCAATCGACTTACTCTGGATAATACTTCAAACGACTGATTAATGGGCTTTTTTTGAATGTATTTCTCAACGAATAAATTCGTTATGTGATCCTTTTCACGAGAATGTAAATATCCGAGAAATTTAGGCAGTCGTTCTCGTATTTTTTCCAAACTGTCTCTGTATGGTTTGGGAAACAGGGCTGGAAAAATGGTCGATTTGATTCCTTGTATGAAAAACGCTGCATTATCCTGAATGCAGGTGTGCAGAAAAACGTACCTATGGTCCCAATAGATCCTTCATCGTGATTGACGCCCAATAACCAAGGTACATTGTGAGGCTTACGTAATTCCT
This sequence comes from Pseudococcus jackbeardsleyi, assembly GCA_038380155.1. Taxonomy (NCBI): domain Eukaryota; kingdom Metazoa; phylum Arthropoda; class Insecta; order Hemiptera; family Pseudococcidae; genus Pseudococcus; species Pseudococcus jackbeardsleyi. The sequence goes on along the minus strand of CM076239.1, from coordinate 18,225,170 downwards.
CTAGAGGTTCATGAATTAGAAATTTCATTTTTGCATCTCTGGACTCGACAACTGGATGAAATTTTGGTGGAGGAATTGCCGTACGCTGCGAATTAAAATTGTGCAAAAAATTACTACTTCTTAGTTTTTTTTTTGTTGTTGTGAAATTCATTGTATCACATCACTCACTTCATCTTTCTGCAAATTCTTGATGAGAATATCAACTGGAACCTTTTGCAAACATTTTAATAATTCTTCAGATTTTTTTATATTTTTACATCCCATCAGGGTCGCAGTTATCCAAGATAATTTTCTAGCCGATCCTTTTGCCATTACTTCTTTCAAAGGGTGTCCACTTTGACTGATGGCTCTGTGAAATAAACCTACGAATTTGCTCAAAATGAGATTTCGCGATTGGTCGACTCAATTTGATACCACGTACCTTTAGAAAGCGGAGAACAAAGATGTAAACTGACGTCGATTGCTCCACTACTGCCTCCCGATAGTGTCACGTTGGTTGGGTCACCGCCAAATGATGTGATGTGTTCTTGTATCCATCGCAGAACCATTACTTCATCTTTTAAACCGAAATTTCCGGGTATGATATCGTCCTCAGTGCTAAGATATCCTTGGAAAAAATTGATTGTTTGAATTCCATTGAAAAATATGATTTCATTTAAAATGAAATATCTACCTAAAAGATTAACCCTGTAGGTCATTGAAATGAATATGACAGGTTTGTCCATTATATAGTGTGGCCCTATTTTATCCACTGATGCACCTCCAGATACCCTGCGACCTCCATAAATGTAAACCCATACTGGCAGTTTTTCTCTGGATCGTATCTAAAGGTAATTTTGCTTTTATATTTCTCGAGATCGTCGAAGAAAAAGGTATCGAATTTACCTGAGGAACGTAGAGATTTAAGTATAAGCAATCCTCGCTCCCAATTACTTCTCCTGATGGAATTAATTGTGGGCAGACTGGTGATTTTTTCGTAGCGTCATATGTTCCATTCCACTGATCTGTGTATGGTTCTGGATCCTAAATGTATCTTTTATTATCAAACTGAAATTATATGCCAACTTTGGATGTAAAGACCAGCTTTAGGGGTCAAAAATTGGTTCTCGAGTTGACGCTGATTCTGGACCTTTCAGAAGGAGTAAAATCAAGCGAGAAAGTCAACTCAAAAACAAATTTTTGACCTCTAAAAGAGTGATTTTTACATCCTAGCTCTTAAATGTTCCTATTTTTATGCTAAAAATGAATAGTATTATGCGGAGAAAAAGAATTAATCAATACCTTGAATCGAAGCTCCCCTATTGGTGGTTTGGCGTAAGGCAATGCTAAAAAAGCATTGAATTTTTTGCCATTTCTGCTCATCATGACTGTTCCTCGAGCATTTCCGAATTTTGTCTCAACTATCACCTCACTCGAAACTAACGTCGTTGATAATAAGACGAGTAAACATTTATACATTTTCGTTTCACTTTTTTACGTTGTAGTTGTTCGAATTTTCACGGTTTACTGACTGTAAGTCGATTGTCTTATCAACTTCCAGTACAGAAATTTATCGGTATTTTAATCTTGAACGTAGGTAATCAGTCGATTTAATATTTTGCCTAGACGTTGAAAAAACCTTGTGCGATGAAAGTACATTGTTTAATATTTTTTTGTCAAATTGGTAAGTATTATAAGCGTGTAATTTCAATTTTCAAAATTTTATTTTCTCGTTGGCTTTTTAAAACTTTGAACGCATGCTTTTCTTCATTGAATATAAATTTTTCAAAAAATCCTTACATTCGGGAGTAATTTACACTCTTTTCTTTCTGCGAAATTCATTTAGAATCTTCAATTTTTTGGAAATAAAGTACATTGTAATGAGCTGTGAGAAAAAATGCCATGATACCCTTCGTTGGAAATGTTTTTTTTCTTGAAAATAGTTCAAAATTATAGATCACATTTTTAAAAAAAAACTATCAGGGAAAGATGATACGCGAATTTTCAGCGTTGATAGTTTTCTTTTCAAGGTTGAAACGAACCCTTCAGAAATTGGGTTCGAATTCGAATCAAGATACGAAAATACTTCGCGTTTTTTTGGTCCAAATCACGGAGTGAATTCAGTTTTTATAGGGGAAAATAACCTCTTCACCTAACAGGAAAATAAAAGGGTTATGGATCATTCAGAATTGAACAAATTTGAAGATTTTTCGAAGTCATTGATTTATTTTGAATAACTCGCAGCTCCTTCATTTTCGATGTTGGGCAAAAATCATGTCTCTGAACAAAATGTTTTTCCCTTGATGAGTTTATTTTATTGAATTTTTTTTTAAACTTTTTTTTTGCAGCCCTTATAATTTTTAAGCTGAAAAAAAAATAATAAGGCGAAAAATTTGTTCCGAGTTTTCAGTTTTTTTTTTTTTTTTTTTTTAAACACAATTTTTTCGATTTTTGAAATGAACCCCCTTGCAAAAGTTGTTGGCTTGAGAGACACAGACTGGAAAAATGGAATTGGAAACTTCAAAATCGATCCTTATCTTCCGATCACGCGGGAGCCTTCAATTATTAAAAAATTGCCAAAAATTCAATATTTTCAAAGATTTGAGAAAATTTCAATTAGTTTTAGAGCTTATTTAGTGACTGTGAACCTAAAAGCCCGTTTTTTTTTTTTTTAAATGAAAAAAATCCTTATGTTATGGATTTTTGAAATTTCCGCCACCTCGATAAAATTTGATCAGGCCGTTCTCTGTGCTTTTTGATCAATATGGTTACTAAATAAACTCTTTAATTTTTTCAAAATTTCAATTTCTAGCAATTTTTTAAAAATTGAAGGCTCATAGACGATTGTAATATATGAATCGATTTTGAAATTTTCATTTTTTTTCCAGTCTCTAAGTACAATTTTTGGGCGAAGTTTCATTTCAAAAATCAAAAATTTTTGTTTTTCGGCCCACTCTTCTTGATTAATGTTTTTCTCTCATCGGTTTTCAATTTATTTTGAGCTAGCTAGAAATATTTCAGGATTTTTTTTTGTTGAAGGAGAGGGAATTGAATTATGAGGGAGGATTCAAATTTTTAGCCCAAAAATCTAAATTTTCATTCTCATGAATTGGTAGACACTGTTTGAATATCTACCGAACGTATATTGCCATAACAAGGCATTCTGATGCTAGCCTGTAAATCTCGCCGAAATAAGAAGCTCTTTCCAGCCGCCACGGTACCATTTCCAGTAATAATTTACTCGTTCTCGTTGTCGGCTGCCTACGTCGCATTATACACCATAGGTACCATCTTCTGTATAGCCGTCTTTTGTTAATTACAACCATTGAGCGCCATACGCAGCGAGATTAACTGGTAAAGGAAAACATGGCCGCCGTTGAATATACTTGTATCCGAAATGTACACGCATTTATGCACGCGGACCGCCACGAAAATGCTTATAAAACGGCCGCGAAAGGTGCGAGGCGAGGAGAAGGCGGTGTGTACGACCTCACGTGCTAGACCAGAGAAGCAAAGAGTAAAGTGTAGAAAGAGCGACTGCAGAAAATTATTGTAATAACATGTTTAAATTATCTCAAACTGTTACCAAAATTAACGATTTACCGCTGCTTAAAAACCACGAATACAGTAGTTTATTTACAGCGTGCCTTTGCCGGGATATACAATCGTCTTTGTACTTACCATTTTAACAGCTGAAGAGGTGGTAAGGCGGTGAAGACTGTATTTGGGTTTTGCTCTTTTTCGTAGCACAGGTTTTGTATTACAAATTGTGACGAGGGAGGTATCCCGAGTGACAGTAAAATTTTGAGTCGAAGCAAATATAAATCGAAAGTACGTCGGGAAAAGCATAAAATCCAAAATTTTAGGTGCTGAGGTCAATTTCTTGAAATTTGGCGAATTGTTTCAGAGATTATTTTATCGTCTTGTGAATTATCAAAAGTTGATGTCATTAGCGAGAAATGCTGAACTTTGGTTACACTTTTTTTGACCTCCTAGATCGATTGAAAATTGTTTCAAAATGTTTCAAAGCCTCTAATATTTTTTGGAATTTTCTCGCATTATGAAATAGCTCATCAGAACGGTCCATGTGAATTTTAGCACTTGAAGTCGCGGATTATTCGTATTGATGGCCTATTTACTCGACTAAAGCCCAATTTTTCCTTAATCGTTAACTATCGTTTCAAATCTTCGTAATATTCACCTATAAACATTTCTTCTGTGCTGGATATTTTCAAAATTTTCTGAAGGCTTCGAAATTTCTTGAAAATGCTTTTTTCAGAATTTATTCGGGAGGTCGAAAATAGCGCAAATAACAATTTCCAGATTTTTCAGTTGATTTAGGTCAATGAGCCTAAATGTGAACACCAATGGCAATTTTTGAAAAAATTGTGACGGTTCAGATAATAGGAGTAAAAATTTGTAATGTTTGAAGTGTTGTATGCATTTTAGTATGTCTGAATGATTGGAATTTTTCTAGTTCCAAAATGAAAAAAATTATGAAATGTTCTAATTTGAGACGGCTATGTATTGGTGAGTGATTGATAACGCCATTGAATTCTTAGACTACTTAATTCCTTTTAAAATTGGAAACTAATGATAGTTACATACCTATGACTAAAAGAAGACGTTTGACGTTTTTTTAGGGTATGATTTATCAGCACAACAAAAAAGGCTGAACCAACGACAAAAAAATAGGAGGTTCGAACGACAGAAAATAAATTTGAACAGACGTAAGAAAAGCATGACTAAAATATATATTTCACGACGAAATAATATATTCAAAGACAGATGAAATCATCGCACGTCACATGGATTCACGACAAAAAAACATTTTTGAACGGCAAAAGAAATTTTTAAACGACAAAAAAACTATAAAAATAAATTCCAGTATCAACGTCGATAACTCTTTTGAGAGGGTGCAAAATTGGTATTGAGTTTTGAAAAATTAGAAAGAAGCCTTTTTTGCATAATAAAATCTTGAATAGGTAGTTCATAATATTGAATTATGATTTTGTTCATGCCATGCCAGAGCAAAACGAGAGCGAAGTTTTGATAAAATTTGATTTTCATTTTTCTTAATGCTTCAAGAAGGCCTTTTGCACGTGAATTTTCGACTAGGGGAGAAGGGTCTGGACCCGTTGAATCTCTCCTTGGCTATGCCATGCCATGCCATGCCACTGTATAATAGAAGCGTGATGATTTTGCCCGAGCGAAGCGAGCGAATTTTTTTAAAAAACTCATTATGGGGGGAGGGACCCTCCAATCATCGAGGGGGTCTTTTATACTGAAATGTTTTTGTTTTCTTTTTCTTTTAATGTGTTTTTCTAAACAATAGAAATTTTATTAATTTTTCATTTTTGGTAATTTAATTCGCCCCAAAAATTTTCATGTTATCACAGTCCATTGTACTTTACTTCAATCGTCTGGTAATCTTCATTCATGAAAATTCGAGTTTTTGCCCTATTACCGTTCAATGATTCAAATTTATCGTTGAAAACATCATTTCTGCCGTTGAGGGAGCTGTCGTGATTAATAAACAACAACAGTCGTGGAGACAACCTACTTTAGTCGTTACAAAATTAACCGTTCCAACCGCCTATTTACTGTCGTAACACTTGACTGTCGTTCAAACCTCCTTTTTTGTCGTTCGATTATATATTTCCCGTTTTTTTAAAGATAATTTTTACTAACATCTTGCACAGCTTTTTTGAGTTGCCATAGTTCTATCAACTTTTGATTGAAATTTTAAAATTGGTGTTTTGGAATTCATTAAAATCTCTAAAAACAATTCAACGTTTTAAGCACGTCAATTGAAGTAATGAGAATCTTGAAATTCTAACTGTAAACAAAAAACAAAACGATGCCAACCAAGGATTGGCATTTTCAATTACCAATATTTTCACAGGTAATTCAGGAGCTCGGACTGTTAAATTTTTCAAAACATTTTTTTTTCGTTCAATTCGAACGTTTAAAAAATTAGAAACGAGGTGAATTTTCATGAACGAAAATTAGTTCGTGAAGTTTTTTCAAAAACAAAGAGGTTAGAGATATCATTTTTTATGAGGGTGCCCAATATTTGAATTTTACTCTACAGGTGGTTTTGTGAGAACTTCTTGATGAGTTTTTTTTAAAAAGAAATGTTCTCAATCAGGCTCATTATTCATCAATCAAATTTTCGTATTTTCATTTCCCAAGGCAGTGAGGTAATTTTGAAAAATCTGCTGAAATTCAAAAAATTTACTGGAGGATTTTTTTTATGACGTACTTTCGATATGTTTTCATTTTGACCCAAAATTGAACTGCAGTTGTGATATCTGCCTTGTGAGTGTCATTGTTGCATCTGAAAGATGATTTTGAACATTTCTTGCTGTTTTAAAGAAACAAACGGAAACATTCTCGAAGTCCGGGATAGAATTAGGCTGTAAAATCAAGCCAAAAATGCGACTTCAACTAACCGTCCTTTCATCGCCAATACTTGATGAAAAAAAAAATCAGTTCAAAATATGTTTGGTATCTACCTAAATTCAAATTTCGCCGGAGATAATCCACTCTTTACCAAACTCACTTCGTAACTATCGAGTCGTCTCCATGCCATTGTATTTATCACCGACCTCTGAAATTAAATTTTTCTCACCAGATTGCCTTTCGTTTTTTTCTTAAAAAGAACACATTTTTGTGAAAAGAAAGCCTGACGAATTACGTTTGTAAACTAATGAATCATATTGCTTAATGCTTGCAATATTAGTGGTGATCATTTTGCTTTCTGGGAGAAAAATTTTCGATAGATGAAAGAAAACTGAACAGAAGCGGCAGGATGGTCACATTCGCAACTTGATAAAGTTGAAGATGAGATGATTTCATGTTCTAAAGTTCTTTTTTTTGAGCTAAACATACCTAGACTTACCTACGTATCTGATATTTTGGTAAGATCTAAAAGCAAGCTCAGCGACACATGCACAGTTTGAGGTGGATTTGCCAAAACTGTGTTCAAACCGAACACCAACAACCAACACTCTTTTAAAATGAAATTGATCAATAAATACCTACAGTATTGAAATTGAAATCAAGCAAAACTGAAAATACAGCACTATGAAATTTTTTACTGCTTTCAAATCTTCGAGGCATTTTGCAATTTCTTCGAACTGCTGAAAAGAACACTCGAGATCGTTGAACAATGCACGAGGAAACAATGAAAAAAAAACCTCTGTGTATTATTTTGGTAAAATTATCACTGCACTATCGGAGGCACAATTAAAGATGCGGATTTCTCAGATCGTCAATTAAGGTTAATTAATTATGGTAATTCAAGCTATGAATGTATTGATTAGTCACGAGTATCTGAAATTTTTCTCCATTGTCTATAGATTCATCTCGTCTCTCGTCATTTGTTATGAAATTATCCAAGCACCTATGGTACGAATTCTGAGATTTCTTTATTCAAATAAAATAAATTTAAAAAAATAGATTGAGAAAAAAAAGTGGCACACAATAAATTACTTATACTAATAAAGACAAAATAAATTAGAAAATAATTTATGAAAGTTTTTCAAAATTTGATTAAATTAAAATACAAAAATTGTTACATTAATCGACACCGCAAATTTTTTCAATCCAGACAGTATCAATCAAAAATTGATCGACGTAAAAATTCTCCTTCCAAAAATATCAAAATGGGGTAACAAAATGCACGAAACTTCAAAGTTCACGTGAAAAATAACGATTAATGTAACAATGGTTTAAAGCCAGGGAAAAATTATGAGATTCATATCAACTTGGAAATATTTTCGAAGCCTATACAACTACAGGCTCGACCTTATGATCGGCTACTTTCTGATCAACGGGGACTGAGACTGGAACAGGGACAACTTTTTGTTCTGAGACAACTTTGTGGTCGACGACTTTCTCATCGTGGGCGACTACTTTTTGATCAGCGACGGCTGAAACGACTGGTACAACTGGGACAGCTGGCACATCACTTTTGGGAGTATCTACGACGTGATCGTCGGCGACAACTTCTTCACGTCCGGTGGTTTGTTCGCCTTTCTTTTGACCGGTCTTTTTTTGTCCCGATGGTTTTTTGTTACCGCTGGAATGATCCGAGTTGTTTTCGGCAGCTTCGGCGATTTCGCAGCTGTTTTGGTCGGTTTTCACGAAGAATGTGCGACTCAGCTTGTATTTGTCGAGGACGCCGTAGGCTTTTTGGAGGACGGTGCCCGGGGCGAGTTTCTCTCTCGTCAAGATCCATGCGTTTTCTGTGAATTTATCGTGGAATTAGTCGAAAGTGAGATTTAATTGGTAGAAAATGTAGATGTGACACTACTGGAAAGAAGGGCCCATGTGTAAAAAAATTCTATGTCTTTATTTTTACGTTTTGATCTAGATTTGGTGTAATTTGGACCAAAAACGAGTAAAAAATATCGTTTTTTTTAATACTTGGGCCTTTCTCTGCGATAAGGTCACATTATGATAACTTACGGGTGTTGATGATTCCAAGTGACGAGCAAGACCACATTACTGAGTAAGAATCGTAATCGGTATCCAAGACCATCAGCTGTGATTCATAAGGAACTGAAAAAAAATTGTGTAAAAATGGAATTTTCAAAATGAGTATGATTTTTTTTTTTGTTGATATTTGAGTACTTACTTGGTAAATTGGGATATTTCACATTCAGTTTAGATTCCGAGCCTTTCACAATTAGTCTAATTTCTCCCTCCAAAACTCGTTTAATACTGGTGCTGTGAATTTAAAAAATGAATGAGTATGTGAGAATTTTTCATTGGCAAATTCGAGCTTCAATATGACACCAACTCACAATCTATTCATAATTTCATTAGCTACTAAATATCGTCCATCGACAGCTTTGGTATAATTCGTCTTAACACATCTAGTTCCAGCTTCGAAAATATTTACATATCGTTCGGCTTCATACCACGTTCCTAAAAACTGTAGAATTCAAAAATTATTTTAATTCTGAAAGTCTCGAAATCCCCAATCCCAAGGCGTGATAAATTCGTACCTTATTCATATCGAAATCTTGTTGAGATTCGAATTCGGGACATCCTCCGAAACCTGGAACTTGGCCAGCAGCCAGGCCAATTCCGACCAATAACAACAAGACTAATTTCATTTTATATGCTGAAAGAAAATAAACCCACAGTCGTACAACTTCGCAAAATAAACTTGAAAGATTATGAAATAAAATATCATAAAGTTCAAATAACGGTCAAATGCACCGAAAGGAAATCGCTTATCGCCCGCAGTTTACATCCAGTTTTGTAAGTATTAAATTGGTTTCGAGCAGCGGGAGGAAGGTGGATAGACGATCATTCGCTTTGAACTTCACGAACCACTTAGTTGAAGACTTGTTTGACCTTTACCTTTGGGTAGAAGACTGTTTTTTTTCCCTTCTAAATTAACAATGGGTTTAACACGGTAATACCATAAATCTCATAGATTACAACTGATACATCGTAGTGCATTTCATGTTTTAGGTATCGAATAAATGAATACGTGATAAATTTATACCGGTTGCTTGGCAACTGGTCAAAATTTTAATGAACGGATGATACTGTTAGAAGTGGAGTAATGTGTGAAATTATGAAAGGGTCGGAGATGGTTTGTTGTCGTGAGGGTTTGTCTCTTAAGTGTTTCTGTATTTTATTTTGAGTTTTGAGAAAAAATTATATGAGTTTTGGAATCTTGCAGTTTGAAATTTCCACCAGTGCCAGCTAAGGTCACATAATCGCAGGCATCATATTTATCGCTATTTTGATCCGTATCCGTTGTAAAATTTTTCGGGAAAATTGGACCGAAAAAGATGTACGAAAATCGTTGATGACACTTCTGAATGAAGCGCTTAATTCCGCGCAGACGGTGTCGTAATTCTGGGATATAAGCGAATCAAATATGCTGCAGGCAACTGATCTGGTTAAATTGTATCTTTGAACCCAGAGTATTTCTAAAATATGTTTCAGAATCGCTGCAACACTTTCATTGGCGATACCAATTTCGTATTCACTTTGAGAACTATTGAGCACGTTAGCTGAGATGAAACCTGATTGTAAAATTTCATTTTCTAAATAATTTTTTTATAAGTCAGTGAAACAGGAAAAAAGTTGTGAAAAATTTATTTGAAAAGCAGGATTATTAAAGGTGTAGGTACGAATAAGTATTGAAAAATGAAAAATGTAATAAAAGTCGAAATGAAAAATGGCATTAATATGTACAATTTTTAAACCGTTATTTTATTATTGAGTGTTTTTGCATGGAGAGAGTCAAGGAGGTGAAGATTTAATGGCTAGAATTTAACCCTATAGATAGTGGAGTGGGCTGAAAAACCAAAATGTTTGATTTCTGAAATGAAATTCTGTTAGAATTTCAAAATCGATTCATTTTTTCTGTTCGGGCCAACGCAGCGATTTCAGTTCTTCAAAAATTGTAGAAAATTTCGAGAAAATATTATTATAGATCGAACTGAGTTTTAGAGCTTATTTAAAGAGCATCTATTCCATCATCTTTTTTGGAAAAAAAAAAAGAAACTTATTTTACAATTTCTTTTCTATTTTTTTTCCTAGATGAAGAAAATTGACAAAAATTTGAAAAACCTATGTAGGTATAAAGCCTTGAATTTTTCCAAAAAATTTGTGCTTTTTGGTTCTGATAGTCACTAAACAAGCTCTAAAATTACTTTAAAAATCTCGAATTTTTGACATTTTTTTTTTAAATTGAAGGTTCCTGCGCGAATGGAAGATATGGATCGATTTTGAAATTTTCCATTTTACTTTTCCAGTCTCCCCAGCTAACAGTAACATAAATTTCAATGATTTTACTACATTAGCAACCATCAACATTTTTCTGTTTCCTTGAATTTCTTAATTGAAGTATAAAAAAAAGGTTCTCCTTCGATCAAATGTAAAGTGGAAGAAATTGTATGAAACAGGCAAGAAAAATCGTCAGAATAGTGAAAATTTCAATTTTTCAGGTGCAGTAGACCACATGAATTTTTTTTTCAACTTTGTAAAGTGTTTTATTTTCATTTCTATATTTACTCAGATGAAACAGTGCTCAAAAATTTTATTGTAATTTTTAAGGGTACTCACATGTTACAAAATGATTTTTCATTTTTAAAAGTAATGGCTAGTTTTCGTACCGCATTCATTACCTAGAACCTACCTATTTAAAATGAAAGTTTGTTCACAAAAAGGGAGATTTTTTTCACCATCTATTCATGTAGGTACGTATTATTTATTCTTTTAATAGAGGAAAATGGATGAAACTGAAATAAAAATTTACCCGTTTATTTTAGGGTCAGTATATGCTAGTATGATTGCGGATTTTTCGCGCTGACCGTTAGAGAAATGGTGAAAAAAAAATTTCACAATTTTTATTCTGTGTTGAAAAGTTCTTTTAGGCACACTTATTGTTTCACACTTGAAATCAATTTTATGAGCAAATAGACTGATTCAGCGAAAGAAACCAAAAACATTGATGATTTGAGCTTGGCAATTTTGAAAATTTAAAGGGGAAATAGAGAATAGATCGAAGAATTTGAAATATTAGTTGACAAGAATTCTAATTTGACATTTTTCAAATGCTTTAAATAGCTCGAAAATTTTTAGATATTGGAAAAAGCGTCCTGAATATCTGAAATTTTAGTATCTATCAGATTGTTTGTTGATTCACTAGAATATTGCGTAGCCATTCTAAAAATGATGGAAATCGTTTTAAATTGTTGAAATGTCTTAACTTGGTTTTCTTTAAATTTAGACGACGACGATTTTTCTTCAATCAAAAATGTTGAAAAAATATAAAAATTTCTTATGTGTTCCGAGTCATCCGAAAATGTTCACTTTATCATTTTTTCCAACATTTTGACGAAAAAAAGTTCATTTTTATAAATTCTGTCTTGAATTGTGAAAAAATATTCACGTTATTATTATTTTTTTTAGGATATTAAATTAAAATAAATAAATAAAATATAATAAAATTGAATAACAGCTCGAAACAAATTGAATTCCAAAATAATTTTGCTAAATGATCACATCCGAAATAAAACACAAACGAAGCGATGGTGTTGTTAATGCATTCGAACTACGTAATAAACAGCATTAGTAAAATTACAATAAAAAAACAAAACAAAGCGAATACAAAAGCCGTGAACTTGTATTTACCTGATAATCGATGCTGAAGAATATCCAGATGTCAGCGCAATGAACCAGGATCACCGTTTCCGCGGCGTTATATAGTCAACTATGAATAAGAAGAGAGGAGAAATCATGCTCTAGGCTAACGGTCCCCTGTGTAGTGCCTATTTGTCTGAGACCATCGTAACAATACCGTTTTTCAATAGTCTAGTTTACTTACCTAGACAATGCACCACCCGCATTCATTAAATAACTACTTTTTAAACTACCTGCCAAACTCTTGGATGACTGATTTGGAAATAGAACGCGATTTCGAGGGAGTTTATAAGCTTTTCATAAAAATTCGAGAAAAAAAAACTGATTTTTTTTTTTTTCATAATTTAATTGGGTACGGAGTAAACGTACCTAATATTGAAAAAAAATTTTGAAATCCATTTTTCATCTTGACTCAAAATTTTAGGGTGAGTCGGTGGAGGAGGAGGGTAGGTAAAAATCATCACTCATTTTAAATTTTTCAAAGGTTTTGTTTGAAATGGAATTACATATTTTTGTTTGCAAAAAATGATATTCTAAAAGTATATTTGTGACCCTGCCGTAAAGAAGGGACCTAGCGTGAAGAAAAAAATCGATGTCTCATTTTTCATGTTTTTGAACCAAAAGACATCAAATCTGGACCAAACACATGAAAATGAAAACATCGATTTTTTTTTTTACACTAAATCCTTTTTTTCTGACAGGGTCACATTTACTGATTTGAATATTTAAACCAGTAATTTTTTTGGTATGTACTTGAAATTTTTAAATAGGTATTCAAATATTTCGCCTTGTTTCGCGTAGATCAAGCTAGTTGAAAAATTTGAATGTAACTTTTTGAGGAGTGGGGAACAATTGGAAAAAATTTTAATAGGTATTTCAGTTTGAAAAATTGTGGAAAATAGGAAGGAGAATGTGTATTTAAATCATATTTTTCTTCAGGGCTCGAGGGAAAATTTCTGTAATATTCGTTCAGAAACGCCTGTTGATATCGCGTCCTTCGAGTTTTTTGGTACTCTTTTCTTTGTAATTTAATGCTGTTCGTTATTGTTTCAAAAAGAGTGAGACGTCAAGAGTAAATTTTATCCAAATGATTTAAATCCCTCTTCAAATAAATAAAACTTCACTTTTACACAGTCACAATTTTTTTTTTGAAAAATTACATTGATGCGATTCGGCTAAGCCTTTGAAATGAGTATACGTGAGGAAGTTTTTTTTGAGAGGGGGAATTTTAAGCAAATTATGATACAGAAATATCAAGAACACCACCCTCCCTCTCCTTAAATTGCAGGAATTTGAATTCTCATGTTTCATCTTGCAAAACGATTATTCATATTCGTTGCAATTTCGATAAAATAATTTTCTAGATTTTTCTCGTATTATTCAAAGGTGAACGTCCGAAAAAACTGGAAACAAATCACTCGAAAGAATGTAACGACGATTACATAAATCGACTCCAGTTCCAGTACGCCTACAAGTCGACATGAGTTGATTCCAGTAAAGGTGTGGCTGTTATGGAAATAGAATTTATGTACGCCGGCTGTTTTTTCCTCCGCTCCGTATCTATTTCAATATGTTATAAAAAGTTGTTTTTTTTCTTCAAAAAGATTTGTTTATTATTATTCAAATTAACATACCCAGCCATCCGTTATAGTAACGAAAACATTATCATTTGTTGAGTTTAACAGTTAGGTTAATGTAAATAAAAAGAAATAGGTTATCGATATGGTCTCTTAGTGTTGCCAGAGTAGAATTTTCTAGTCCAATCCATATGCTTCTATTTGTGGGTATTTGATACTGAGAAGGTACCTACTTATACAGATACTCTGAACAATCACAGGATACAATCAAAGTACCCATGTAAAGTGGAGTAAAAAATCTTGGACAAAATTTCTCAAACGCAACAAAATCGTCCGTCGCTCTCAAACCGGTTCCCAGATCGCTAAAAATAACAGAAATATGAATAGCAGTGACCCGAGTATACGGTTTCGCAGCCAAAACATATACTTCCATCGTTTATCACTGGGTATTTTTTTTACTTCAGGACGATGGATGCGTCTTCATATTTAAAACACGAACCCTTTCTACTCTAAGAACCAGTTCATCGGTCTGTAGTCTGAAATGAAAAACTCGTGCATATAGACGAAAAAAAACCGTCACATGCGCCGATACTGCTTTTTTTGTAGAAACCTATATTGTTATTGTTTTTTTTTTTTCTATACAAACGTGAACTCGTAAAATAACGGAATTGGAATTCGAGTGATAGACTCGAGTTGTTTTTGAACCGAAGATGAAATTAAGATATGTACCTAGCTTTTTTCGGGTGTTTGAATCTTCTAACGGTGATGATTTTTATAATGTCATTGGGTCAATTTATGTATGTATTGTAGGAATCGTCTGGAGAAGAAATGTGTATTCGAAATGCGATAAAATTCGACATTTCGGCTAATTGCTTTTTTATCTTAGGCTATCCTGGGATAATTATGTTTTTCGTGCGAGTTCGTCTGTTCGTTTGGTATATGGAATCGATTATAAAATCGTGATTTTTTTTTACCTGAATGTAGATATTTTCGAAATGTTGATTTCTTATAGTAGAATTATACCTATAAAAAATCCTGTACCTATTGGGTTGCGGATGGAATAATAATTTTAGGAATGAGATCGGTAGAAAACTTGGTTCTTTGGAAGAATAATGGAATTTTTTCTTTACGTACAATAATGGGTAGAATGAGTCAAACGTTGTCGTGAGTAAGCTCTTATATTCAGGTATACCTACCTACATTATTATCAATTTTGGTGACTTTGAGGATAGACTAATTTTTTTTTTCAAAAAATAATAAAAATGAAAGAGTTGAGTTCCTTTTATGTATAAAAGAAATTTTTTTTAACAAGCCAAATTTCAACTCAACTGAATATTTTTATCACGAGATTCATAAATATGTAGATGTACCTCATTTCTCCGCTCACAATGATCGTATCTCTTTCGGAGTGGAATCAAAATTTTTGTTTCGACTAGGACTATAACATACAGTATGACACAAAAGTCTTGTCCACGAAAAACACTTCATGATATCTCGAAACTGAAAAGAGATATCGGGATGATTCAAACGGCAATATGTTCCTGGAGACAAGGACATTGAAGATTAATAGTCCAATTTTCAGTTCTACCTACAGGGTGTCCACAAATTGAGAAACCGGTTTTGGTTAAAAAATGGGGGTCTGGGTTTTTTATGGATTTGAAGTCTACACACTGAGACGATTAAAATGTGATGAATTTTTTTCGAAACCGGTTCGAAAATTTGCAACCGGTTTCAAAAATACTCCAAAAATCGAGATTAGAAAAAATTTTCCAAATGAAATTTGTAGAGCTTTGTAAGCCAAACATGGTCAGTAAACTCTTTTTTTGAAATTTCAACAACAAAAAAAGTTATGAAATTTTCTTAGATTTTTAACGGTGCCGTGTTCAACATTCACTTAAAAAAAATTTCCATATCTTTTTTTGTTGTTGAAATTGTCAAGTTGCCGAGAGTGAACCGATTCAAAAAATGAGTTCACTGACCATGTTTGGCTTACAAAGCTCTAAAAATTTCATTTGGAAATTTTTTTCTAATCTCGATTTTTGGAGTATTTTTGACAACCGGTTGCAAATTTTCGAACCGGTTTCGAAGAAAAATTATCACATTTTAATCGTCTCAGTGTGTAGACTTCGAATCCATAAAAAATCCAGACCCCCATTTTTTAACCAAAACCGGTTTCTCAATTTGTGGACACCCTGTAGGTAGAACCGAAAATTTGACTATCAATCTTCAATGTCCTTGTCTCCAGGAACATATTGCCGTTTGGATCATCCCGATATCTCTTTTCAATTTCGAGATATCATGAAGTGTTTTTCGTGGACAAGACTTTTGTGTCATACTGTATATTTTTTTGAAAAAATGCTTATGTTCCCTATTACATCGATTAGGCATAACATACCTATATAAATTTTGATGAATTGAAATCCCCCCTTCCCACTGTCTGATTATAGCTGAATTCATCCAATATGAATTGTACAAGTTTGCCAAATTTGTACATATAATTTAGAAACTTTCCTATAATTTCAAAAAAAAAAAAAAAAAAAATGAATAATGATCATAATAATGAATACTCTTCCATTCAGCTAACGTAAGTTAGAATGTTTTTATAAACACTAGACATGTCAACATTTCACTTCCTTTGAAACTAAGTACTTACATATAAGCTTCTATACTTTGATCGAAACATACCCAACACCGATTGCACTTTTTTTTCAGCGTACAATGCAGGTGCATATATGTCTTAAATTTGAGGAAAGAATACGTTTTCAAGAGAGACGTCTCGATCAGAACAAACATGAACGTGAAAACTGTTTTATTGTAGAAAATATGTTCACGTTTTCTTCTGTTTAAAGTTTGAATATGTGAAAATTTGAGTTATTGTGATTTGATGTCATTGATGTTCATCGTGGTTTGTTTGTTTGTTTATTTGTTTATTTATTTATTTATTTATTTTTATGTTGAAGCCTTTTTTTTTCTGACGCGATTTCTCTCGCATAACTAAACAGATCGGGCTGGAAAGTCGAGCTTCTGCAACCTGCAACTAACTATGAAACCGAACGGTACCCGAATCCGTCCGAACGTTCCCGAAACTCTTACTCATTATCGATTCCTTAGCTGCTCACGTGGTAAATAATTGTTGCGCATTTCGTTCGATAGCGTCTGCGGCGTGATTTCATTATGTTTATGTTAGCCGGATCTCGACCTCTCGAGTTGTTCTCATCTTTTTACGTGAATTGTTGTCGTTAATTGAAATATTTGCATAATTTCTGATTAATATCGTTTTAAAAACTATCTCGAATCGTCTCCGGTGTGTGTTAATTCGTTTCGCTGATCAACGTTCCGAAGAAGATGTAAAAATCCCTCGTTTCGTCGTTTCAATCTGTCGAATTACTTTACTAGAAATATTGCATCAGATCGCTTGTTTGTATGGCGAATATTTGGTGATGGAGTAGAAATGATTTTGTTCGAGATCGTACAAGAGTATTGAGAATAATTCAATACTGAAGTTACCGTTGTACCGATGACGTAATTATTCACCTAATCACCTAGTTAGATGCTTTTCGTGTGGACCTGGCGATAATTATTCACTACACGTCTTATCTGTGTTCGAACGACTACGATTATCTTATAAGCCTGAAATATTGATAGTTTTACTTCCGCTTCAATCTATTACTAACACTGGTTTATGCTTCATTTTTCTGTCTGCTATATATTTGAAGCCTCCGTCTAAAAAACAACCATAGTCCATAAATGAAATTTTACCAGAGAGCGAAATAATATGCTCATAATGTTTCTACGACTAAAAATTAGGTTCGGCGAATGTTGTTTAATTTCGAAATGTGGATTAAGGGACTATAGTGCAAGTTTGACCGTTCAAATTTTCCTGCAGTTCTCAAAAATGGAAATTGAAAATTTTCCCATGCAAATTTAATCACAAGAAGTCTTCGAAGTTTTCGAGCTTTTTGTTTACAGTCCACCAGCTTGATTCTGATTGGTTATTTACAACCAATCAGCGTCAACCTGATGGACTATGGTTGTTTTTTAAACAAAAAGCTCAAAAACTGTTTATTTAGACTAGACGCTAAAGTCCACTAATTTTTTTTGCCGGTGCAAATCTTCGGATCGCGTCGGAGGACGTCGGAAATACTTCGTTTGGACTTGTATTTTTATTTTCAGAGTTGAATTTATTTACGAAAGTGATATTCGTAATTTTGAAATGTGTATTTCAATGATTCGGTGATTTATTAAATATATGTGTCCCTTTCCCTAACAATGTCCCACTTTGTCGATCCTAGTTTCGGAGATACAGGCGTTTTTCTGAAGTTGGGTTGAAAATGTCGATTTTGGGATTTTTATCGTTTCTTATAGAGTCAATCCGGCTCTTTCGAATGCCGCAAACCGTTTTTAATTCCGACCTTTCGTTTACGAACTATGAGTGAATACCACGACTGAGAAAATGAAAAAAAGTGAAGGCGAGACTAAAATTCAGGCAAGGAAAAGAAAAAAAACGAAAACTGCCCCTTCCACCCCCCTCCCCCACCCCTCGTAAAACCCATCGAAATAAGTAATTCACTACTTATACTTATTATATTATGTTGTACTTCACATTAAAGGGATTACTTTTGTTGCGAGTTCATTTTTTCAATGAAAAAAAGTTGCAAAACTTTAAACGCGTTTTTCTCAAAACTTTGTTTTTCGATACCTCAACTTCAAATGCCCATAACTCCGAGGGTTTTGGACCCAGGAGGCTGAGGGAGGTCTTATTCGATGGGGAATTTTGTCTACTATAGCGTACTGGTCTTAACTCCATACCGACAATGTGGGACCTTGTTAGGGAAAGGGACACATATTGACGTAAAAATGACCGAAATAAGATGAAGTTGTTATTATTTGCAATGTCCGTGTAATTACTATGCATATTTCCATCACAATTTTTTTCCCCTCCTAGAATCGGATAATTATCAAGATATAATAAGTCGAACCTCATTTCAAATTGTTTCGCTCTGTGGCTCTGTCCATTATTTACGATCGCACAGTAATACCTATTGTGATATCGATATCTCAATAGTTTTTATTTTTAATCAAAGTAAAAGCTCACCGGTAAAGAATGGCATCGATTAGGTATTATTCTGGTGTCGAATTAAGCTTGATTTTCGAGTAAATGTTTGATTACAGTCACTGCATTTAAACATTTCAGCGACTTTTTCATTTGAATCGTTGGTTACAGTATCCTTCTAAAATGAACGTAAGAGAGATGGAAATATGCATAGTAATTACACGGACATTGCAAATAATAACAACTTCATCTTATTTCGGTCATTTTTACGTCAATATATTTAATAAATCACCGAATCATTGAAATACACACTTCAAAATTACGAATATCACTTTCGTAAATAAATTCAACTCTGAAAATAAAAATACAAGTCCAAACGAAGTATTTCCGACGTCCTCCGACGCGATCCGAAGATTTGCACCGGCAAAAAAAATTAGTGCACTTTAGCGTCTAGTTTAATTTAGAAACACAGGAAAAGAGTGAATGTCTTTTTTGAAATTCGAAATAAATAACACTATCGGTTTTCTCGTGATATTTTATTTCAGAAACGGTAATAAAAATTTTTTCGTGAAAATTGACTATGGTTGTTTTTTAGACGGAGGCTTCATTTTCTAAGTATACTTGCATTATCGTGGAATGAATTTGAAATTCAATCAAATCCACGTCATAAATATCATGTGTTTTTACTTCACAAAATTCTACCGTGTATTTCCGATGAAAAAAGACGAATTAGCATAATGTGGCGACATACGAGGACTTTATTCCTAGAATTGAATCGAGTCGACGTATGGAATTGTTATCCATTGTAATTATGTTATTTCTCCGGCGGACTGTTTATCTTATCGGGGCTTATTACATCGCTTTGAATGCTTCATCTATCAAAATCTAGAATCTCGACAATCACTAACATTTCTCCGGCGGACTGTTTATCTTATCGGGGCTTATTACACCGCTTCGAATGCTTCATCCAGGGCATAGGAGTCGACTCCGGAGTCGGAGTCAAACTGACTCCAAATTGACTCCGACTCCGGCTTGACTCCGGAGTCAAACGGAGTCAAGAGTCAAGGTCTGAAATTGACTCCGGAGTCAAGTCGGAGTCGGGAGTCAACTTTCTCCCTTGACTCCGGAGTCAGGAGTCAACTTTCCATCTTGACTCCGGAGTCAAGCTGGAGTCAGGAGTCAACTTTTTTGCTGACTCCTATGCCCTGGCGTCATCTATCAAAGTCTAGACTCTCGACGATCACTAACGAGATGATTTTAATTTCAGATCATTACTGATCGAGCGATCGAGCTATCAGCGAATGAAAAATTCAACGCAGAGTATACAGTTTTAATTTGGATAGCTCGAAATGAATGATATCGACCAAGGTTTAATTTTCTACTCCAATGTTCCGAAACTCCAAACTCTGGCATCTTCTCGTTTCGCTGTATTCGTATGGACGATTTGATTCGTTAAAATGTAAGATACTTATTAACTCGAAATTTTAACTTATTTAACTTGCTGCGATTCATTTTCTGTGAAAATTTGATACATGTAGATGTCCAAAATTTAATATTACCTAAACGTTGAGGAAAAAATACTCCTCCAGTAATAAAATCGTATCGATTTCGTGGCCATACGTACGTCAGCGTTGACCAACCAAGAGAACTCCAAAATGGCAGACACGTTGCCGGAATTCGATGAAAATTACCGTCCGATATCTCACTATCCTCTGTCTTTGCTGGATTTCACCTCGATGAAAATCGCGTTGAATATTTTGCTAGAGAAATTCAACCAAGTTTATCTGTCGAGAAATATTTCTCCTTTGAAATTCACCGAACTAGAAGTAAACCCCGAAATATTGACCCAGGTTCCTTACAAAATCAAAGAAATGGTAACATTTTGGATCTATCCAGTAGCTAGAAAATTGGATCAGTGGGTTGCATATTTCAAACACCTGATGAAAAATTTTCCATACGAAAGTATTTATTCTCGTTTCAATCTAGTGGTATTCGAAGGAAGTGGCAACATTCATTTTAAACATACGATCGCGAATTTTATTCGAGATGATTCATTGGATCCTCTGACGAGATTCGAGATGGCTTGCATGTTTTGTTTAGAGGAAGGAATCGATATTCTTTGGCCACAGGTGAGCCATACGTTCAGAGTCGATAATGTTCAATTATTCAAAGACAATTTCCTGATGTGTTATTGGGTGTGTCGAAAGAAAGAAGAATTGCATGGACAACCGTGGCCTACGCTTTGTTCTATCGAACGTATCATGGTTGTAAAATGCATAATGGGCCAGATGCATTTGATTGCTGTTAATTTTATAAATATGATGGATCTGGAAAATCAAATTCTAGAAATTAGAGACATGTTCGCAAGAGAAGGCGATAGGTATTTCGAATATGGGCTTAATTTTATACTCGCCCTCGATACACCTTTTCAACATTGTATTTTCGAAGGTACTGGAACCAAAATTTTAAGAGTGTTTGTCAGAGATTACGAACCGATTGAATACGTTGTACAATGCTGGAATTACATTAAGCATAGAACAAACGGAAACCAGTTTTTCGACCTAATCCAGTTTCTGATTACATTTAGAAGAACTAACTTTACAAATAAAAAAGAAGTGTTCAAGTATGAATACGTAGAAATGGTATTGACTGAGATATGGTGTAGTGCATCTCAGGATCAAAAATCCTTGGTAAAACTACGCTTTTCAGAGACGTCATACAACCTGACTTTATATCAATCGAAATCGCCTTTCTGCGGCCTTAATCGAGATATCAGATTTTTACGAGCGGTATTATCCGATCTCGATGACCGCTCGAGGAACACGTTTTGGATGGAAAACTGGCCACAGTGGATCAGGGGTGTACCTTCTTCGCAATTTGAAGAATTAATGAAGTTGTGTCTCATGAATACCGAAGCAATCGAAGATTTCAAAAAAATTCTTCCGGAATCCGTGGTGTTCCGAAAATACCACGATGTATTGATATGCAAAGGATACTATCGCGAATTGAATGAATTCCTGACAGCTCTGTATTCGAATCCAGACCGAGTTTCACAAATTAAAAGAACTTTACTTGGAGATGGCCACAGATTCTTTTGGTTACCTCACGAACCATTGGACGCATATGCAAGATATATTGATACTCTGTTTCCCGACAATACCCTAGCCGAAGAATTCAAAGATGAGTTGATTTTTTCTGACAGAATATTCGAACTTCTGGTTGATGAAGTTGAACACCATGAAACCAAGCTCGTCGTTGAGTCGTTTCTGTCCTCCAAAAAGCAAGACGAATTTAAAAACGAAATGTTGAATTGCTTTTTTGATAAGATCACCGATGGAGGTGGCAGGAAAATACTCTTCGATGGAATCCGTTGGCGAAAAAATCTCCTGTGGTGTTTGAACGAGGACGAAGAACGATTCGATGAATTTATGAGATTGTTAATGATTCACGATATTTTTGAGAATCAGTTTTCCAAAGTTTTTTGCAGTCCTGCGTTGAATTCTTTCGGCGATTTGAACTTATTTTTTAAAAGGTATTTTAAATCGAGGTCCGAGTATGAGAAATTTGTAAGCGAGAAGGTTGAATATTACGAGGCAATGGGAGAGTCAGATATCGAGAGCATTTTTGGTGCCAGTAAAATGTCTGTTGTTGGTACTATGAAAGCACGAATGGTGTGGAATGACGAAGATGGTACTCGTAATTTGAATCGATCGTAGGAGTTTTCATTACAATTCTGTTGTTCGAATAAGATTTAGTTATGGAGATTGGAAGTTTGAGGTTTTGGGAAATACATATAAGATGTTGACTCATTAGTGTATCTTTTTCTTATTTTTATATTTTATTACTAGATTATGGTATTTCATAGATACGGAAATTATTTCGAATAATGAAATGTTGCGTTGAATATTCAAACACGTAGGTATTTTTTAGCATTATTTTTGTACTTGGATGTATAAATAAAATTGAAAGCAATTTCCGAGATTATTTGACTAAATGACGTGATTCTAAAACATCTTATTGTGATGGACGTTGAGAGATAGAACTAGATGAGTATTGTTTATGGGAAGCGTTGACCAGATTGATTTGAATGAGGAAAAAGTTTGCCACTCGCGAAGAATTATCAATCATGAATTTTTTCAAATAGTACTCACTATTTTATGAACAATTGAACATTGCCCACCGTATATAGACTTCAATTTAGTACAGTGTTGCGTGTCATTCATAAATTTAGTAGAAATAGTGAAATTTTTTCATGCCATGAAGCATTGAAAAATTATTTTCTTCCAGGAATTTCAGCTTTTGGATTTTCCTCCTAAATTTTACCCTCACTTTGCCCATTTTACTTTCTATTCTAGACAGTGGATTATTTTGGGGCGAAAAGAATTTCTCCTCGTTGATTAAGGGACTTGACGCCTATAAGAAATAGATTTTGAAAAAAAAAAATTGGAAGGGGAAATGGCCATTAAGGAGTATGATTTTTTTGGAAGTCGAAAAAGCAGCACAAACAATGCACTCTTATTTTTGTTTTTTGAGTTCAGTCTTGGAAAAAAAATGACGTGATGGTAAAAGAACAAAAATTATTGTAGAGTCGAAAATGAACTTTTTATTTAATTGAGGCTTAAGCCCCCCCCCCCTCAATTTCACATTCCACCTCGGCTTATGACAGCTAGAAATGTAATAGTTTCAAATATTTACAATTTCGTTTTAGTTTTTTACTTTTTGTAAAACCAGTTCTAAGGCAAAGACATTGAAATCAAAAATACTGAACAAAATGAGGGGCAGAATGTTGAACTTTTCAACAAAAATCCAAAAATTTCAGATATGGGGTAAAGCTACCCCCTCCGCTTCTTTTTGATCCAAAACTGGACGTTGGAATTTTATGCTACACTGGAAAAACGCCTTGAATTAAGAGTTCTTTAATTTGCTTCTCTGTTCTCTATTTCTTTTTTATGAACTTCAGAGAATCGGTAATTTTTAGCAAATATTGATTTCTCATTTTTTAGTTTAATCTCGTGATGTTGAATTTTAAATTTTAGAGAGTCCTCTTTCAAGAAGAAAATATCGGAAAATTCGCGTATTAATTTTGTGATTTGTTTTTGTTTGTTCTCCGGTAGATGCTCAAGGTGTAAGTTTAAATTTATGTGGTCGATTCTTCCATTTTTCTCGAATTGGTATTATTGTCATAATATCCAGGGTCGCGTTCGCGACCCACCCCGCCCTTACCGACAGAAACGTAATCGAGACACAATTTGGGTTCTTTCAATTTAAGTAAAGGTAGCAGGCATGTGATGTTTTTCTCTAGTTCCTGGAACTCGCACATTGCCTATGTACAAATTACAGCCGAAATATTGTGTGCTTTGAAAAATCTTAGGGGAGGGGGGTGAGACAAGCATGAAGTGGGACGAGTAAGAAATTATTTTTATATTAGACAAATGAATTACAACATAATTGAAAAAAAAAACCGCCTTACTGTAAAGTTTCTGCGAAGGTCCGGTCGTAGCATCATATAGGTGCTTGACTTCTTGTGACGGATTTTCTCCTTCTATGAGAAGAGATGGGTGAATAGACTAAATGGATAATAGAGGGAACAAAATTATATTAATAATACATATCTCGAAATAAAAACTAGACACACTACTTTAATTACTATAATTACTTAATTTTTTCAATGACTACATTGTATAGTAACGGTACATAAACTACAATTTATAGTACTTTTGATCATACTACGTAGTATTTCTCACGATTCAAATAATATCGCAGTAATGTAAGTTGAATTTAGAATTTGATACAAAATGTTACCATCATTCGTAATGACCCTTTGTGTTTCATTATGATAATGCGAAAATAAAACAAAATGGGTCAACAAGAAGACGAAATTTTGATTGATTTTAATGATTCATATGAAATTCTAAGTTCAACTCACATTACCTGCTGTGGTATTATTTGAATCATCAGAAATTCTACATATTATGGTCGAAGTTGGATATTATAAATTGTGGTTTATAAAAAAAAATAAAATAAGCAATACCATACTTAACATTGAAAAAACGCATTTAAGAAAAAATTTAAAAATTTATTTCAGAAAATGAAAATTAAAAAATTAAAAAACAATAAAAACACATTAAAATTTATCAGCATGAGGTTAATATATGTAAAAAACAACTTTCTTCCGTTTCCTTCAAACTGGAAGATATGGATGTCAACAAATTTAAGAAAAGATTTAAAAATTCATTGTAAAAAATGAAAATTAAAAAATTGAAAAACAATCAAAACACATCTAAATTTATCAGTACTAGGTAAATATAAAAAAACAATTTTCTTCCGTTTCCTTCAAACTGGAAGATACTTATGGATGTCGCCATGCGCCATTGCCTACATAATTCTTTTTCAATTGAAAGTGTAGCTAGATTACTTAAACGATTCTGCTTCTGAGTTGAACGAGTGTGTGTTTTTATTCGTTTGAGAGCAGAAAAAGATCGTTCAACGGATGCTGCATTGCCGAATTCATGAAATAGGCAAAATGTTTGCCTAATGCATGAATTAGGCAATCGCTTGCCTAATTCATGAAATTTATAACTTCAAAACCTTCTACCATTTTTCTTAATTCAAAAATGAAAATTCAAAATATTTTGGCATAGAGAACTAACATTCAGCTACATTTCAAAAAAAAAATTCAAATAGCTATTTCAATTAGAAAATTGTTTGTACTGCAACGAAGATTTTTCATTCATTATATTTTTCATTCTATGTAAGAAATTTTCTAATTGAAATAGCTATTTGACATTTTTTTCAAAATGTAGCTAAATGTTAGTTCTCTGTGCCAAAATATTTGGAATTTTCATTTTTGAATTAAGAAAAATGGTAGAAGGTTTTGAAGTTATAAATTTCATGAATTAGGCAAGCGATTGCCTAATTCATGCATTAGGCAAACATTTTGCCTATTTCATGAATTCGGCGATGCAGCATCCGTTGAACGATCTTTTTCTGCTCTCAAACGAATAAAAACATATACTCGTTCAACTCAGAAGCAGAATCGTTTAAGTAATCTAGCTACACTTTCAATTGAAAAAGAATTATTCTATTTTTTAAGAAATGAACAAAAAAATACATACATTTACTTAATAATAAAATAATTATTAACCTTACGAAGTTTTCTGTTTTTTTGGATTTGAATATAAATTTTCAATAGTTTTTTTGAATTTTTCGACTTTTTGGCTGAATAACAATTTTACATCAGCATGGAAGTAGAAAATGTCCGCGTGGAAGCCAGGGTTCGACCATTTAGTTCAAAAAAGCTAGAGCGAAAATGTCGCTCAATTAAGATGTTGAGCGTCTACTTTTTATAGTATATTCACGTTGAGAAAGTGACCTCTCAAAGCGTAAAATTTCTCTTTGCTAACCAACAGTATTTATTTTTGAAAAATTTTCCTACCTAAAGTAAAGGTGCGTCTACATATACTTAAATCACTCCACATTATTTAAAATTAAAAAAACGTAAATTAATTAATTTAAACCTATAAAAAATTATTTATGCTATCATAAAAAAAAAAAAATTGAAAAATGCATCTATCATTAACAATGTTAAAAATTGTGAAATAATTTGATGAAATGAACTGTGAAGCACTGATATGTAGACGCACCTTTACTTCAGGTAGGAAAATTTTTCAAAAATAAATACTGTTGGTTAGCAAAGAGAAATTTTACGCTTTGAGAGGCCACTTTCTCAACGTGAATATACTATAATTTGATGTTGATCGTCAATTTTACTCAAGTCGTTGATCGGCTATTTAAGGCGTTTGATCGTCAATTTATTTTTTCATTTCGTAATTTGATATACTTGAACTATTCTTTTTTTTAGTTGTATCGAATTGACTTTCCGATCTATCAAATCTACTTCCCTATTTATCGAATCCAAGTATTACTCTATGCAGCGTAATGAATAAAAGAGTTCAATTTATTTACAAATACGAATTTTTTATGAAATATTCTCAAATTTTTTTTTGACAAAAATTTTTTTAATAAAGAATAAGGTTGATATAGAAAATCGCAAATACAGATTAGATATGTTGATATTCCTTCTCATTATGATTTCTAAGCACTATAAGAATTTTGGTCTCCGTTTTTCTCTACGATGCATGCCGGTTGCTTTGTCATAAAACGTAATGTCGTTGTCTTCAGAAAATGTAACTGATTTTCGAGTTGATATTGAAAGTTTTTTCTGTTGTTTCTGCTTCCGTCGACGTTGCTTTTTGGCAATATTTCGTTTATTCGAATCCGACGAGCTGGAGGAGGGTACCTCGAGAGCAGAAAACGGTTTTGACAGCTTTTCGTTTATTTCAGAATTTGCTGTAGGGAGAGATTACAATTTGATTAGAATTGAAATCGAAAAATATTGAAAAATAAATTAATTCATGCATTTCTACAAGTATTAGTATTGTACAATTTATAGGTGGAAAATTAATGTCATAGGCAGTCGCGATGTTAGACTTATTAACAAAGCTACGTTTAGGAATAGGTTTATTACGCTTTGTGAGCGCTGCCCGGTAATATTCGTCTATACTCGCGGTATTAAAGCGCTGAGCTTGCCGCGTGAACGAGGACATATTCTGTAATCATTATTCGTCGACATGATTAGAATACGATATTCATGTACGTTAATTTGCTGTGATTATTAATCGAAATAATTTTGATTTTGTTTCAACGATGAGAATTTTATCATCAAGCCGAACCGGAAAATTTTCGAGATGAAGAAAATATTAGAATCGATGTGATTGACTTTCCAGCCCGATCTGTTTAGTTATGCGAGAGAAATCGCGTCAGAAAAAAAAAGGCTTCAACATATAAATAAATAAATAAATAAATAAATAAACAAACAAACCACTATGAACGCAATAGCGGATTCTCGCTAAAGCGGGAAGTCCGCTAATGATGAAAAAAAGGATGCCTAATTTTGTGCTTACCCGACTTAATTCTTTATCCAAAGCTTCAGTTTTTTTCGTCGAACATAAGGCCTTCCACACGTCGTTTCTCATGTCCCTGCTTTTTATCAAGTCTGGAACTGTCAAAGCCTTCGGTTGTCTTTCGGCATCGAAATTCGAAATCTGGCACATGAATGGTGAACAATAAGCTACCAGCGCTCTCTCCGCCTTTTGTAAATCTTCCGAATCTTGTTCAAAAACTCTGGCCATGACGATTTTATTGTCGACGAATCCCGTCGGTTCTCGAGGCTTCTGAATAAGCGGAATTATTTTCGGTTTTGGTTTTCTGCGTGTCGACGACCGCGACAAATACACGACTGTAACAGATGGAAGAACCGATATGGAATAATTTTTCAAAACTTTTGTGAAAATTTGTCCATCTTTTGAAATGTTTTCAACTTCATATTTGTTGTAATTTTCCTGCTACTGGAAAGTTGTTCTCGAAATATTGAAATTTTATTTTTATTCACTTTTCTTCCAACTTCGAATTTTTCATAAAATTTTTAATCCTTAAAATTTTTAATTTATATATACCTATTAAAATGAACCCTGAAACAGAAGTAAAAATATTTATTTGTTTGAATACCTATTTAGGGGAAAAAAATTATATAAGTAAAAAAGTATCCACAATAAATATAGGTAGGTACATACATTGCTCATATGGATAGTTGAATCAAATAAATACACAGACATCACTGTACAATAATTATTAAACGTATAAAAATATTTATTAAAAATATCTAAACAAAATCATCCGAATTATCAGATGCGACCAATCGATCATCATACTCAGCATCATTAGATAATAAAGTTTCTTCTGTCCAATCTTGGTCGCTGATTTCTGTTCGTAGCTTGGTTGCACTTGCGCTAGCACCAGACCGAAGTCGAGCTCTTAACGCCGCAAATTTCGCATTTCTGTCAACGTCGGCGTCCAAATATTGATGTTGGACATTTTCATCAGCGGCATATGCTAATATTTTACTGTGTGGGACTGCATCGTCACCTGCGTCAAATTGCGTCAAATTTCGCGGAATGTTTGTCTCCGTCTTCGATACAATTTCAGAATCAACGCGTAATACTGATTTTTTCGTCTTTGTAGTCGTATTTGATGCAGAAGACGAAATGTTCGGATTAGATGTTGGTGGTGTTACTTCTGTATTCTAAAAGAATAGATTCGAAAGTAAAATATCTTCTTACTTCAATATGTACTATACAGTCCAGTTTATCGGAAAAAACAAAAGTATTCATACCTTTATGTTCTTATCTGGTTGTGATTGACCAATTGGCTCCGGTTGAATTTTAGTATTTGTACGTTTCAAGTTTTGTGCGATCAGTTCTTGATCGAAGTCATTTCGATCGTCATCATGAGTTCGTTGTGAATCTACTAATGCTTGGCAGTTGCGTTGCACGCGTTCATTTCTGAAACATACATATTGCAAGGTGAATTTATGAAGTAAACTCATAGAATGTATTCAGGAAAGTTGTTTCGAGCAAAATTCAAGTTGAGGAATTTACAGCGATGAGCGCCAAAAAGTATGTATAGGTTTTTGAAATATTCGCACCAGAGACGCTATATTTTTCTGAATTTTGAGAAAATTTGAATTTTTTTGATGGAATAATAAAAAAAAAAAAAAATGAAACTTAGAATTTTTCTCCTTTCTTTGACAAATTTGTGATAGATTTTCGTTAGTTGTAGAGAGAGAACTTACAAGAAATATTAATTTCTGTTCGAGTCAGATTTGGATGGAAAACCTGTCAGAATTTTGCGTATTCTGAATTTTGAAATTTTTTTTTGAGAAAATTTTCAGACTTGTGTTCATCTTGATTATTTTTGAGAGAGAAATTTTCAAATTTCGAAATCTCAATTTTTAAATTTTAATTGGATATCAAGTTTTAAAGTTTGAGTGTCAATAATGTACTCAGTACTTACTGATCATCGATGTAATCCATCAAGTTTTGTAAAATGGCAATGACTTTGTCTTCCAATTGATCTTCATTGGATTGTAATCTGTGACAATTACTAGAAAAGATGCGTTGTTGACGTAAAACATCGTCTATACTACTTTTTACCATCATTTCAAGCTTGTCGGCGTTTCGAACATTTTGTGCATTAATTTGAACAATTAGAGATTCTAGGATATCTTTACCTAAAAACAGAGCATACAATGTTTTCAAATCCTCGTATAAATTTATTATAAAAATTTTCAGAATTTCTTAAATTCCATAATAAAGCAGAATCGTTTGAAGAAATTTATAATGAAGATTTCCTATTGAGTTGAGGAACACTAAACACAGATCATTTTCATGAATCAAAAACGAATTGCTCCCCATACAAGACTTGAACCACTTCTGCTGCATATGCCTCATTTCATCAGGCTGGACTTTTTATTATTTTTTTCCCCGCGTTCTCATCGAATAAGTTGGTAGTGCTTCTGGAATTTTTTCACGTGATTTTCACACCCATTTACATAATTATCAAGCTCAGAAAAATTTACGATTTTTCGTGCCATCTGCTCTCTGTTTCTACTCATTTGGAAATCCTCCTACACTTCTCGTCTATTGACTCATTAAAGAGCTTCATAAGCATATTTCGAAAGAAATCCTGTTTTTCTCTAGGAAGCTAATGAATTGAGTTTAAGGTAACTTACTGTCGAAATGATTAGTTTCATCAATTTTTTGATCGCCTATTTTGGCGTATATTTTGTTGACCAGACTGACGCACTCGTCCAAGGAATTATTCAAAAATTCCGCTTGTTGCTCGAGTCGACCATACTTCTCGTTCATCTGTCACAAATGAAAAACACCTACCTTGTTTACAGTGCAATGATTACCAAATGATAACGAAATAATTTTTTCCGAGGGTTTTCATTTTTTTTTTTTTAGTGATTGTGAAAAAAGGAATCAAGGACTGCATTTTACCAAAAATTACTTTCTGTCGGATTCGAGACCGAAATACCGCTAATTTTTTCGAAAAGAACCCGGTTCCACTTGAAAAAACGTCAGATAAACATATTGTCAAAAGTTGAAGGAGCAAATGCTGCTTCTGAAAAAATCGCGTCAAATTTTTTTTGACCTCGGGAATCGATTTTGATAGCCGGAGAAATTTTCGATTTATAATCTTTTGCCTACCATAATCTGTAAATTGAAGGGTCTGCAAAAAACTGTTCAAAAATAATTTTAAAAACATGAATTGAATGAGGAAATTGATAGTACACATACACAGGGAACCTGAAGAAATTTCTGTGCTTAAGGCTTTTTACCTATGTACCATCAAAAATGAAGGGAAACTGCACTATCAATTACCTTGATGATTATTTTTTAAGGATTTTTTTGAAAACTTTTTTCCAAGCCCGTCTAATTTTGGAGTAAGACAGAAAGTTATGAATTGAAAATTTGTTCATTTTTATTCAAACCGTATTCGTTCCTTCAAATTTTAAAATCGACAACATGTTCATCGCAAGTTTTTTTCAGTGGTATCGTGTTACATGTATTTGAAAAAAAATTCGTTTGGCAGAAGATTTATGGAACACACTGTTCAACGTCTTTATAATTTATGGAGGCTTCTGTGTCTGCTGATGTAAGTTTGATAGCTTTATAATTTTTTAAGATTGGGGAGGGGTCTTGACAATATGATTTTTATTCAAGTTCAAAATTTAAGGAGGCATTGATAAGTTCTAAAAAACCACAATCAGTTCTATCAAATTTCAATTCGAATACAACTACAACTGTTATTTAAAGAGAATTTTCATATACTTTGCATTGGCCTCGAAGGTTACTCCTACTCCAGGAAGAAATCGCTGTCAGATTTGGAAGTAAACGAGCTTCAAGAAAATCATTTCAACTTTGAGTAACCTATTGACCTATGGCCTTCTCAGGTTTGTCTGTGTGCTGATCAAATGAATTTTTTCTTCTTTTTTTTCTGTATTTCATCTTTCTGTCCCTTCAATCTTCAAATTGTGCAAAATATCTGACTTGCTGTGTAAGCAGTGACGTACCGAAGGCATTTTCCAGGGGGGGGGGGAGATCTCATGAAAATCCCAACTCGAATTCATGAAATTCCCAACTCAAAATGGGTGCAACTTGAAACACCAGAACAATTTTATGAAGAATGAGTAAAAAGGAACCTTTTTTGGCGCTATCGCCTCAAATAATGCATATAAACATGATTTAATTTATACCCGAGCGAAGCGAGGGTAAAGCTTTGAAAAAAAAATATTTTTAATGTCTAGAAAAAGCCATTTTTTTCTTATTTTAAGGCTTTCAAAATTCTTATTTGATGTAATTTGAGAGGGGGGAGGGTAAGACGGTGTTGAAAGATTTTTTGGGAGCGTAAAAATTAAGAATAAAAACACAGAGTATCAGATCAAAAGTATTTTCAGAGGAATGAATAAAAGGAGCCTTCTTCAACACTGTTGTTACTTGAAATAGTTTGTTGGATTACGATTTTGTTCATGCCCGAGCGAAGCGAGGGCGAAAAATTTTTAAACTAACAAGTGAAAATTTTATTGATTTCCAACTTGGAAAAATGATACATTTTCAGTTGGGAAAATGATGAATTTTCAGTCGATAAAGTGACTAATTCCCAACTGCCCAATTTTCCCAACTGATGTGTTGAATTGCTCAATTTTCCCAACTTACAAGTAAAAAATTTTCTCAGGGGGGAAGCTCCCCCCCTCCCCCTTTTATCGGTACGTCCCTGTGTGTAAGTTCAAATGAATCTAATTCTCTTCTGCCTTCTCGAAGCTCTCGTTGTGATTCTTCAATCTTCATCTTCCTCACAGTCAGACATCGCGTTGGAAATGTACCTTGCTCTTTAAGCATTGTAAGGTGTATTTATCGGGCTTGTTCTGTATTCCAAATTTGGAAAGAAACTTTGCTTGATTTCTTTTTTAAAAATTTTTAATAATATGTACCGGAATAATTGCGAAGGCCATCGAAATATTTTCAAATATTCTAAAAAAAATCAGTACTGAAATGTTTCGAAAGTTTTTGAAACTCTTTAGGGACTTTCTAAACTCTAGACAATTTTTTTGCAAAAAAAACAATATACAGGTATGTCTGCCACCATGACACATCTGCCACGTTGACACACCCTTCATAACTTTTTTTCTATACGCGCTCCGGGCGTGAAAAAAATTTACAAAACGTAAAATGATATGACCCATCATATATCTATCATTCGCAGAGATCCATGGAAAACTTTTGAAAAGAAAAAATATTTTATGAAAAAAATGAAAATTTTTTCACCAAAGTATATTTTTTTCAATTTTAATTTTTGCACTGGAGAGGCCCAATGAGAAATAAAATAAAAATGTTATATCTCGTTGGAATCGTCATTCAATTGCGCATCTTTTGGCATAAAAGAGAGTTGAAAATGAAGACTTGGGAGGTTGGTAATACTGCTGTGAAAAAAATTCGACTGTGTTGCCACCTTGACACAAATTGGTAGTTGCCACAATGACACAGTATAAAAATTGCGATAATGATGCAAATTTTTTATTTTTCATCCATTTTCGAATAAAAATGTTTGTTTCTAGCTTGATTCACATTTTCATAGTGAAAAAATCAACCAAAACCTCAATGAAGGATTTGTATCACCAAAAATAACTGTGTGGCACTGTGTCATGGTGAACACTTTGAATTTTTGTTTGTGTCATAGTGGCAACTATAAAACCAATGTATTTTAAATCTGTGTCAACGTGACAACAGCTTGTGTCATGGTGGCCTATGGTGTTGCCACCATGACACAGAAATTTTTATTTTTTATTCTTGTCATATCTTTTACGTTTATGAAGCAAAATGTCTGAAAATTTTATCCAATAAACCTTATGTATAGATCTATCGAATGGCGCAAAGAAATCCAAAATTCATCAAAAATTACCAAAGTTATGGCCAAAACAAAAAATTTTGTGTCATGGTGGCAGATATTACTGTAATATTTTTTCAATCATTTTGTTTGATGTGATCAGGAGTGCGGATGGAGTAATACAAAAATTGAAAATCTGTAAGTATAGTTTCTTTTCGAAATGGTTGATGATTGGGCATTTATTGCAATTCATTAATTTGAATTTTATTTCGAATTTTGCATGACTAATTGGCGTATAGGGAAATTCTTATTAACATCATCTTCAGGTTCAGAGCAATCTTGGCATTTGGCCATGTCACTACGTGCAACCCTAGAATTTTCATTCACTGTGATGTCAACTTTATTGTTTTTGTTGTTTATATTGTGTTCTGGGCCAACTTCTGGAAAAACTATTCATTCATTCATTATTCTTCTCACGCAAACATAACCGACAGCGGAATTTACGTATTCGTTTCGCATTGATCTTAATGCCTCTGGAGTGGAGGGGGGGGGGGGGGGGTCATTTGGCCTCTGATTGAACTTGATCACTTATTTTGCTATTCGATTTATGGCTAAAAATCCTATCTCCGTAAGTTTCCAGTCATGTTTCAATTTTTTTGAGGAATTTCTCTGAATTTTTTTCCGCCATATTAATGACCTTGGATTCGGTTTTGAAAATTGATGGCAGAAATTTTTTTTCAAAAGTTATTCGATGTAATTCACACTTTTCAGAATTTGTAAACGATTTTTTCGAGTGGTGGAAGTTGGTCAAGCATGTGAAACGGGCGTAATTAGTTTGTTCCTAGAAATGACTATTTTTCATCAATTTTTCACGGGTTTTTAAATAGGTATTTGACTAATTTCCAAAACTCGAAAAAAAAATTGAAAAATTCTGGAAGGTGTGAATTTGGCACATTATATAGCTTCGGAAAAAAATTATTTTTCGGCTCGTCTCAAAATTGTTTTTTATAGACAGATTTGAAAAATTCAAAATCGAATTCAAGGACATTGAAGTAGTTTGTAATATCTGAAAAAAATTCAGATTATTCCTCCAGTGTTGAAAACTCGCGGAGATTGAATTTTTAGCTTTGAATTCACATTGTTTGGCTTTCAGTTCTCCAAGGGTGAGATAAAAATTCGCTTATGGACTCTTTAATCAACTTTTCTACCAAGACAGACAGAGTATAAAAATGTTGATAATTTCCACTCAAGAGGCCCAGTGACCTCCTTATCACATCAGAGCCTTTTTGCCCCCCTCCCACATTGTTGGAAATCACAGCAATATTTTTTTACAATGTCTGGCTCTAAAAAGAGAGGCTGAGCTCGATAATGAAAATCAATAAATCCTTACCACAGAAACTATCCGATTGGATTCGTTTCTAACAAATTTCTGGAGACTGGTAAGATTGGATTGATTGGCGAAGGATACGCTTTTTGGCAAGTTGGTGTCGTTGAATGTTTCTCCGTTGCCACTAACTTTGTCATCGTCAACTACATTGGCGCCACTTTCGCTGGCACTTCCAGCTCCAGTCTCACGCTCAGCGTTATTCTAAAACAAATTATCATTCTCAGTAGTGATATTTGAAGCGTGATGAGCGATGTCAACTGTTTTATGATACCCACGATACTCACGTTGAAAATTTGTTGAGGTTGAATATTGATACGTGTTGGGGTAGTTTGGGAAAAATTGATTGGCGCAGTGTATCGTGCACTTGCCATGTTATCTTGTTGCAATTCTATTTTACGAATGATTTTCTCCATGTTTTCCTAAGTATATTATTTTCATAGAGTTATTAGTACCTGAATCATTTTTGGCATTTTTTCTTGTCTACGTACGTATTATGTAGAGTGAAAAAAAAAAAAAATGATTGTGGGTTTTACCCTCTGTCAGAAAATTGAATGGTTGTAGATGGCGAATTGGAGGAATTTTTCATTTCTGCCAAAATCAAATCGTTTACTTAATTCAACTCATTTTTTTTTTTTTCAACATGTAACATAATTTCCGGTAAATTTTTTTTTAGCCATGTAAAATAATCTTCGATGAAATTTTTTACATATTTTTGTGTTAGTAGTACTGCCAAAAGTATTTTAGGTAATTTATGCAATTTTCCTAAAATTCAGATCGTTCATTCAAAATGAGTTGACAAGTTTAGCCGAAATTGTTTGATCGTTGAAGTGAATTTGATTTAATTTATGGCTGTATACTGCCAACTGAATTTTTCTAAGAAAAAACTGAATTTATTCAAGTACAGCTGGCAACATTACTATGTACATTAGCTGAAAAATTTAATTAGATTTATTTTAGGCGACCAAAAAATATTTGCCTTGATTTTGAGGTGTTTGAGGAAAGTCTGCAATTGTTCAGTCTGTCTTACAGTACAGAGGAATGTGGGTTATTTTTTTGTAATATATCGGCACATTGAATACCTGTTGAATTTTTGTAGCATTTTCTAAAAATTTGTCCATATCGGATAATCGGCTGTTGATGTTTTGGTTGTTTTTCTCAACGCGTCGTGCCAGCTGATCGATTAAAACTTCACTTTTCATTGCGCTCTGAAACGAATTCATTTTCTCTATGAAAATTCTCGAGTTGTGAGCCCAGATACTTGATTATTCATACACACCTCCATGAGTTGTTCTAGCCTCATTTTATTATACGACTCTGCTCTGGATATTTGTTCTTCGATGTTTTGCAAACGATGACTGATTACGTCCAAATCGTTGAAAACTCGAGAAGGGGTAACGTCTTGCTTTTGTTTTTCGCTGATTTCGTATAATTTCTCACGTATTGATAACAGCAGGCCTACAGTCTGGGGCGAATTCGAATCCACCTATGGTAATAGAAAGTAATTTTTTAAAATTACTGGTCGACTTGTGAGATAAATGAATAATTTACTGAAGCGCAAGCATTCTGAAGCGATTTCCATCATCTAATTTAAAGATACTTGAGTTGATATTCTTGAGCACAAAAAAGATCAGATTGTTATAGTGTGAAATTTTCTGAATTTATACTGTTTTTCAAGTTGAAATAGCTATTTTTTCAATTTTTTTTTCTACCCCAGTGGATTTGAACTAAATAACCTCATCAAATTGCAAATCAAATCCAGAAAATAATCAGGAAAAATTGAAAAATAATTTTTAAATGAATAAATATTTCAGGAGATGAAATTGAAAAAAGGACTCCCGAGACAATCCAACGCCTGTGAATCCATTTCTGGAATTATTTTGACCCCAAATTCAAATCCGAATTCACAAAATCGAGAGGAATAGGCCAAGGTTGAAAACGTGTCAGCATCGTTGAAATTGGACTCACTCGGTCCACGAGTCCAACCTCTAGTCATTTGCAGAACTCTGGTCATCTCTGGCCAGAACTGGTTTTACTTCTCATTCCATAGACTCCAAATAGTTAAATTTCTGGTCGCAGGTCAAAATATTCTTGAAAATGGATGCAATGATCTCATTAAACATTCTTGTAAGGCTTTTTGGTTTTTGAAGAGGGATGGTGTCAAAGAATACGAATTTCATCGAACACTTGATATTGCTGATGGTGAATTTTTTCATTCTCACCCCCTCCCCTCGCTTATGTTGAGTCCGAATTTCATACCCCTTCAATCAAAATTGCTTTAAATATTCTCAGAAATCTATTTTCTCATTTCTTCCCCCCGACTTGATTTAAAAATTGAATTGGCCCGACATCACTGCGCTGGAGGCAGAAAATTGTTATGTTATCCCGAGTTGAAAAACTCTGAGGAATCGAATTCTATCAATCCGAAAACTATGAGTTTGTCGAAATTCTGAATTTGCAGTGAATTGTGACCTTGCCGGAAAAAAGGGACCTGGTGTAAAAAAAAATCGATGTCTTCATTTTTATGTGTTTAGTCCAGATTTTGTGTCATTTGCACCAAAAACGTGAAAAATGAGACATCGATTTTTTTTACTTACACCAAGTCTCTTCTTTACGGCAGGATCACAATTGAAGATCTCCCAGGAAAGGAAAAAGAATTCGAAAGTCATCTTGAGTTCAGCCGAAGTGAACATTAATTTCCCAAATTTTTAATTTGGTTCGAAAATATCAGTTTGGGTCATACGAAGACTCAAACTAACACCCCCAAAAAATTTGAAAATAAGAATTTTTCAGTGGAATGTAAGCTTGAAAATTTGAGTTTTTATTGAACCAAGGCGAAAAAAATCGCCAATTTTTTCACGTGTATTTTTGAGAATATTTTCCCTCTTTTTTTTTAAATCTCATGAGAACTCAAAAATATGATATAGCCAAATTGGATCCTCCTAATCCTCCCACTCAAATGCGATCATTTTCGAATCAATCTAATACCTAGCAGTACGTTTAAGAACCACATCCAGACTAAGCGTCCACATCACTGCCCAACGCGTTGATTCGGCTCATAAGCCTTTACTTCACACTAACATTACGTGATGCACTTTACATACCCGCAAAGCTCGAGTCAATCGACTATACGTCGACGGGTGCGACCCTTCGGCCGCGTCGACCACTTGTAAACATATCACCGACGTCCATACCAGCGCCAGCCACCTCAAAGGTGTCGGCAAATGAGGCTTAAATCGCGAAAGTGAAATCGAAAACGCGCCGACAATGTCACCGAATTCGTGCGAACGCATCGTTTTCAAAAACAGACGACTGCGATTAGACGAAATAAGTAAATGATAAATTCTCGGCTCCGTTTGCCAAATATCTCACTAGTGTTGTCACCGCCGACGCGAAATCTGTTGTGATATGTAATTCATTGTAATGTGCACGCGTTCGAGTACACATGTATTCCATAAGGTACCAACAAACAGTAGCAGTAGCAGTAGCAAACGGTACCAAGCTTTTAGTCCGATTCGCGCGTCGAGTGATGCACCGAGAGCGCATGACCGTGACGCGGCGCGGCATCCCGCCAAAATTACGCAAACGTACCGTACATTTTCGATGTACGTCTGCGTACCATATGGTTCCCATAATGTCGACTAAGGTGACAGGCTCATAACACATGATGTGTTAATTGGCAAGGAAAGAAAAAGACGGAAAAGATTAGGATTTTTAATATGCACATTTACTATAAAAAGAGAGAATTTTAACCAACGAACTACTTTTATTACTGAATACCCAATAATTTACTCTTCCCACCTTCAACCTTCAATTACATCCAAAAATTTATTTTCTTCATGACCGATTCCAATCTCGAGTTGAGATCGCATTCAGCTCGATGGCAGCGCCTGTGCTTGGTTTTGGGTTCGATAATTCGAATTCAGGAATTTCTTATATTGGAATAGGAGTTCAAGCTCGGGTTCAGTCGGTGGCTCCATATTTGAAATGTCATCACTGTCATCAGTGACAATACTGTATGATGTTGAGAGATGGTACTGGGCGTATGAATAAATTTCAACTTTTGAACACCTTTTTCTTTGAAAATTTTCGTCTTCGCTTCCCTTGGGCTGAGTAAATTTACCCTTCATTTTCTAAATTACAATACCTAGACCTACAAAACTTCTTCGTTTCCAGCCTAGACAATTCACATTTCAAAGTTTCGAAAATCGTCCGTCGCTCCTATTTATCAAAGAACTCGTAACGATCTCGATTACATTTTGGAAGTCAGAACAAAACACCATAAAATGTATGAATTTTTCTAATAGAGAAATTTCAGATTCAGGATGCCTTTTTTTCAAAAATTTTCGCCCTTGTTTGGTTCGGGCTCGGTGCAATTTATATATTTTTTCTGTTCAGTATGTCTTCCTTATTCTTGAATTTTTATATTAAATTTAAGGGTAAGGGTACCTTTTATCGACCCCCATCTTTGAATTTGGAATTACTCGACCTGTAATTGAGCTGGAAATCTCCACTATGGCTTAAAATTTCTGGTAATGAGTTAAGTTTAATTTCCCAAGGCCCCGACCCTGGAATTTTTTTCATTTTTTGTCGACCCCCCCCCCTAAGTGCCAAAGTCAATAAGTGAAAATATGGTGCCTAATATCGACTCTAAAAACTAACAAAATTGACCAAATAATGGTGGGAAATTTTTTTTAGTAATACATTTTTCGCAGAAAAAAATGAATAAGACCAAAACAGGGTTGCCACGGATCATCGTTATATGATCCAGATCACGGATCACGGATAATCTGTAATAGTCGGATCACGAATCACGGATTATTGATGGAAAATGATTCGAATCACGGATCACGGATCCCTAGCTTTGAGAATATCCGGATCACGATTTTGACAGGATTTTATTCAATTCACTGTGGTAATTATTTCAACTGTTTTGACTCGTGGAGTTTCATTCAGAAAAAAACAAAAAAAAACAAAAACAAAAAAAAGCAGCCCCCTGTCATAACACCATAGAAATATTTTAATGGCATTCACAAACTTTTTTATTTCTATGCAAGGGGGTTATCATAAAAATTGTAGAGGAACGTTTGAAGTTTTTAGTTTTTCAAACCCCATTGAAATCCATGAAAAAATTAAGGCATTTGAATCATCCTAGCTTTCTAATGCAAAATACAATAATGTAAATTGAAAATGAGAATAAAACGAATAGAACACAATCGGAAGCAAATTCAATTCTCTACAAATCTTTACGAAGGCTTTTTTTGTTTGAGGTTACCTCCTTTGCTCAGAAAATTGTCCCAAAGATCGAAGAAGGGGGTTCAAAATTTAAAAATTTTTCATTTTATTGGCATTAAAATGTTACTAAAACGACCCCCTCCCAGATATTTAGGGTCGCTGATTCAGAATTTAGGCTTCCTTTTTTGGTTTGAACACCGTGGACGTCCCTATATAGGGACATGAAAAAAGAGTCTCCAAAAATCAGAAGTGAGGTCCAAGATTCAAAATTCGTATTCTGGCATCAAAATGTTAGTAAAATAAAATAACATAATTTGAGATATTTTGGGTCACTTGATTCAGAATATGGCCTCTATTTTTTCATTTGGATCCCAATAAATTTCTATGAGAATATTCGAATATAGCAATCCGGTTGCAAACCTCGCCATCAAATCCGATTACGGTTATTATTTCACAATAAGTAACATACAAGTTTTCCAGACCTTTTATTTTTTTTGCCACTCTCGCTTCGGGTCTTTCAAACTCACACCCAGCCTTACTCGCCTCAAGTCCCTCAAACTCAGATCTCTCACCTCAAGTCGCTCAAACTCGCACATTGCCTGATCTGTCGCTTCTAGTTCCTAGAACTCGCACATTGCCTGATCTGTCGCTTCTAGTTCCTGGAACTCGCACATTGCTTGATCTGTCGCCTCTAGTTCCTGGAACTCGCACATTGCCTATGTACAAATTACAGCCGAAATATTGTGTGCTTTGAAAAATCTTAGGGTGGGGGTGAGACAAGCATGAAGTGGAGGGAGTAAAAAATTATTTTTTATATTAGACAAATGAATTACAACATAATTGAAAAAAAAAAAACAAAAAAAACGCCTTACTGTAAAGTTTCTGCGAAGGTCGGTCGTAATATCATATAAGTGCTCGACTTCCTGTTTGACGGATTTTCTCCTTCTATGAGAAGAGATTGGTGAATAGACTAAATGGATAATAGAGGGGAAAAAATTATATTAATAATACATATCTCGAAATAAAAACTAGACACACTGTGTCGAAAGAGCGGACTTCCCATTTTATATACATACTAGGATGATATTCTTTCATCAGTAAAGAAGTATAAAAATCCAGTTAAATTTTGAAATTACAAATCGTTGATATAAATAAGAAACAATACTGGGCTGAATATTAGAGTGGGACGAAAAAACATTTTTTTTTTTGATTCAAAAACATACCCCCCCCCCGCAAAAGTTGTTGGCTGATGAGATTTGAAGAATAAAAAAAATCAAAAT
Organism: Pseudococcus jackbeardsleyi; assembly: GCA_038380155.1. Taxonomy (NCBI): domain Eukaryota; kingdom Metazoa; phylum Arthropoda; class Insecta; order Hemiptera; family Pseudococcidae; genus Pseudococcus; species Pseudococcus jackbeardsleyi. The sequence goes on along the minus strand of CM076239.1, from coordinate 18,183,695 downwards.
CAATTCATATCTTCCGATCGCGCATTGACATTGAAATTTTCAAAAATTGGCAAAAATTCAATATTTTCAAAAATTTTAGAAAGTTTTTTAAAAATTTGAAATTCATTTAAATTAGTTTTAAAGCTTATCTAGTGACTATTCAAACCAAAAAGCAGAATTTTTTGAAAAAAATCATGCTTTACGCCTTTTTTAAATTTCTGCTATTTCTTCACATAATGAAAAATCCAAAAAAATTATAAAACTTTGATTTTTTCAAAAAAAATTTGCTTTTTGGTCTATGTGGTCACTAAATAAGCTCTAAAATTAATTTTAATCAATTTTGAATTTTTTCAAAATTTTGAAAATTTTGAATTTTTGCCAATTTTTGAAAACTCTAACGCCAATGCGCGATTGGAAGATATGAATCGATTTTGAATATTTTGTTTTATTCTTCTAGTCTCATCAGCCGACAACTTTTGCGGGAGGGGGGGGGTATGTTTTTGAAAATCGAAAATATTGTTTTTTCGGCCCACTCTACTGAATATACTCCTTTGTGGAATCCCAGAGCTAGCTCCTAATTCGCTGTCTGGCACATGCACACCACCTGTCTTGACCACTGTGTTCTATTCTGTAGGTTGGTACGAAACCAGGAGGGAGACTCCATGGAAACCTGTTTTCTGATTAACAGTATCAAAAACTTTTGAAATGTCAAGATAAACCCCTGCCACAAATTTTCTATTGTCACAGCCCTGCATGATTTCTTGTAATTTGTAAGCTTCATCTGCAGATTTCCCAGGAAGAAAGCCAAATTGGTTGACGTAAAAGTATTCAAAAAAGAGAAATTCCATAATTCTTTCTCTATTGATCTTTTCAACGATTTTTGATATGTCCGATAAAATTGAAATGAATTACCAGGAACAAAACACGACGAAAATGGTATTAAAATTAAAAATTCCAATTTACCTGAGCGTGCATGAAGTCACCTTGATGTAGGATATTTGGACACGACATTGTAGAAAAAAGTTACTTCTTATCCTTACTTCTCCTCTCTCATGAATTCTGGTGTACCAAGTCTCCATAATCGCTTCGTATGAGTGCCAACACTCAATTGGTCATCAATTTTCAACTGCATAACAAAATTCAGTGAAAAATGGCACTCCATCATTTTCGCATGCTTCATCATTTCTGCAGGTATCTACAAATGATGAACAATTACAGTTGTTCTACTATTATAAACGTAAACACTCGGAGAAAAGTACACAGATGGCGAAGGAGATAGAAGTACTGTTGCTCTGGCAACAATTACTAGATAACATGGTTAGATCATATGGTAAAATTAGCTTATGAAACAGCTGATTCGTGCAGAGAACAGGTTACGTTGTCATGTGCGCAGCTGCGCACGCGTCTCATTCAGCACAGTTCTACGTTCTCAACGAACCAGACGACATTCACATATGCCAAGCAGAGTCCAGACTTTAGTCAAAACGTAGGTAATCAATATCTACACGCCAGAAGCGGATCACCTTCGTTCTAAGGCCATCGACCAGCACGTTGACGACGTGGCGCGTTGGCGGTCGCCGCGCGGCTTTGCGTCGGCAACAAAACCATAAAACTGGGAACCACTCGGTACTCAGCATGTACATGGTATCCCACACATCAAAACGTCCCACCGACACATCCACACTGACGACCACTTGAATTATACTTCAGTTTGTGTGTGCTCAAGTACCTGAAAGGCTAAAAAAAAAACAAGAGTAGGTGATATTATTCGTCGTGACGTTCTGCGCTTTGTAACGTTAGTCAGACTTCCCGAGGGTCGATTCTTCTTTTCGCTTTGCCTATTGTGCAATCCGACCGCGCGAGTTTTGTACACGATGTGTGTCTTATGCTGAAAATAACGTGTTTCGCGTGTGCGCGACGTAATCTAAGGTGACAGAAAAAAAATCGCAGTGAAAAAATCGCAGAGATTGCCATCAAAAATATCAATAGCGGTGGAAATCATGTCGCTGGGATACCTATCTTGTTTGATTATCTTAATCTGCTGTACTGTTTGTCAAACGGAAGCAAAAAGTAAGTGGTGTTTTTTCTTCTTTGCAGTTGACCAAGTCGACGAGCTGTTTTTTTTTGTTGTTGTTACACTACTAACCCCTTCTATCCTCTTCCAGTAGTCTGCTAACAGGAGATTCACAATTGATAGTGAGTCTAGTAGGTATGTCTAGGTTGTTCGCGTGCCTGGCAATGGGCTTTTTTCAGCACTGGAAAGTTCAAAATTTTCCTGGAGGCTTTAAAACGTCTTGAAACCACTTCCAATCGATTGGAAAGGTCGAAAATAGGGCATATACCAAAAGTCAGATTTTTTCGTTGATTAGATCAAATTTTCATATTATCAAAAATTCGCTAAAATCCGAGAAATGAACTTCAGCACCTGAAATTTTGGATACGTGGTTCTTATCTGATGTACTTTCGATATTATGTATTTTTGTTTGAGGCTCAAAATTTTTCTTTAATTTGGAGCACCTTTCTTGTGAGTAAAATTTATCAATTCAGTTGACTCCAAAGAAGAGAGGAAGAAAACTTTTCATGAAATTATCTTCAAAATCTTCAATTTTAGTATTTTTCAACATTTCCCGAATCGAGAAGAATTTAAACACCTTATTCCAAAAATACGTCTCTGATTTCGGTTATCAGAATTCCAGATGCACGATGCAAGATGAAGAGATTGCTCTTCATAATACAGCAACAGGGTAAAGAAATGGAGCTTTTAAATCATGCGGCATTCGATCCCTTGAAGTTTTCAGAGTGGCATTCGATTTCTGTAAATTCTCCTTCCAAGAGGACTGAAACAAACCAAATTTCTAATCAAGTCAAAAAAAAAAAGAAAAATTCATTAAAATATAACTTGCCTACTGAATAAATAAGTATAGATACATTCGAAGAAAAAATTGAAAACTAGACTTCAGGGAGTACTTATTTGAAACCCTTGAATCCATTTCTAGAATCATTTTAACCGCAAACCCAAACTCAGGAGTCCTGTCTTCTGTCAATACATCGAGAGCAGTATCGAAATCGATATCAATTTTTTGACTCCCAAATTTCATTTCCTGGATTCGATGAATTCCTCATTTTGGATTTTTTTTTGGGTAAACGACCCTAAAAATGTAAACAAAAAACGTGGATACCGATGCTCAAAAGTTTTGGAAATTTTTCAGTTCACCTAATCACCTTATCCAACTGCTTTCTTTTTGGATTTTTTTGTTTGGAAATTGACCCTGGAACTTATCCTGGGGGAGGGGGGGGGGTCGAAAACCACGAATTTTCGAGTTTTTCTTCACTTCGTTCTTCTCCTCATTTTGGGTTTAGGATCAAAATGACCTCGAAATTATATTCAAGATCAAATTTTTAATTTTTCCATCAAATAAGTAAAAGTATCAACCTACTTGGAATATTCTTTTTTTCTTTCTTGCTTTTTTTTCGAACTTTCGTAATTTGATTTGGCTCAATCTCCCGGTGGAAGTGAAAAAAACTTGAAAAATAGCTAATCTGACTCCGAAAAATCCAAGAAATCCAACCATCTCCGATTTGCGACTTCAAATTTGTGATGTCACGATAAACGGCACCACCTTGCAATTTCATTCTAAAAACAAAAGATGATTCTTCCCATTATTCATTATCAAGATTGAGTATTGAGTACCTAGGTATGCATATTTTAGTTATTGACTCGTTCGTTCATTCTCCTCTCACAGGTCGAAAACCCAATCAAAATTAAACTTCTTGGAATTTTCAAATGAAGCAGTTTGCACAACTACATATTTCAACGTTCGAATTTGCAAGTCACATGAGTAGGATGAACATAGGTCATTATTTTATCAAAAAATGAATGCTATTACGTCTCCTCTTCTTCATTTAAATAAGATGATTCAATCATGCAAAAAAGAACTGGCTATTGACTCCAAAAAAAGAACCTATGACAAACACATACCAATACATAATTATAAACCTCTCCATAGTAGTCAATTTTATTCACTTTCACTTTCTTATACTTACTTCCCATTCCATCTCAATAGGTATCAATACGAAAAATTTCATCGCATTTGAAATGTAGGTATTTAGCGATTAGCCTTTTATACATTTTGACATTGTACCATCACCAAAAAATACTTCTGGCTTGCTATCTTCATCTATAATGGAAAGAAAATCATAGTTTAGACCAATGTCAATGCCATAAGATGAATATTTCGGTGGCCTAAATTGCACGCTTCATGATTGCATTACATATCACCAGTTGTACCATGTACCTACCTACCTACTACGTAATTACCCACAAAATTAATTCCTATTACGGCAACAGCAATTTCAGAATTATAATAAACATTTCCAGCAGCGCGAAACGGAAATGCATTATTTTGAGAGCGATGAGAGAAGTTAAAAACTGATTAAAATACTCGTATAGTTGGTTCGCTTACGTGGCTCGATGCAATTTTTTCAAGGTTTCTGAATGCAATCTTGCAGGAGGAAAATTCTATAAAATCAGAAAATATTAAAGAATAAATTTTTGATTACAGCTAAATACAAAGTAACATGTACAGAAGAAAATATGCTAATTGAATTGGAAAAACCAAATTATGACTCTGACGTGTATCTAGACAACCTTAAATTTTATCCAGGTATGGTGCATTTTTACGTAACCAACGAGGCCGGCAAGAGGGAGATGTGAAAGGTGGATTGGCAATGAGTCTGAATTTTTTAAAAACCAGCCTGTCGATTAGTGGGAGCCCCTCAGAATATCGAAGTTTCATTTAAAAAATAACTAGATTCATCAACTCTTGCAAAAAAAATGAAAAATTTCAAAATTTTCAAAAAGAAAATCAACAAATTTTTCAAAAAAGACAACAAATTTTACAAAAAAAAAAGAAAAAATTCTTAAAAGCAATTTTTTCATTTTTTCAAAACATTGGTCCAAAAAATTTTAGCTGTAATTTTTAAAAATTGTTAAAAATCATGATTACAGCTTCATATCATATAATCATACAATTTAAGAAAATTCAAAAAAATCATTTCTTGATATTTAAAACTTTGGAATTTTTCAAAGAAAAATTGATTACGTTTTTTAATTTTTTTTTTGAGAAGGGTGGGAAAAAGAACAGTTGAGAATGTAAAATTTTCAAGATGAAAAAAAGAAGCTCGGAAATTTTTACATTGAAATTTATCCTTGCTCTTGCCGGCTTCATGAGTTCAGATGACGTGAGCTCTTCTGCAACTTCTCATATTTTTTATGGTCATAGGCATTGGTTGTCATCCAACACCTACTGAACATTCAGGTATTATTTTCAACCTATCATTGATTAACTTTTACCAGTGTGGAATTACACGCATCACTAATCAAGCAACTGTGAGTGTTATTTGCGGCCCTCTGCATACATCATAATTTGTAATCTCACTGTACGTACCATATAACCGCATAATACAATAACTTTATGGGTCCAGGGCATCCGAAGTTTCTATCATAAGATAATAATTGAAGAAAAGAATAACTCTCAGAACAAAGAAGTAATTGCAGTAAAATGCCTATTGAATAATAAAAAACACAACATTACCCGCCGAAATGTCCTTCCTGCAGGATTCAAGGAACAAGAGTAAGTAGGTAATTTTATGTAAATGAGTACATTGCATTAGGGGGCACAAGTGGGGAAATTTTTCCCAGGAAAGCTCTTTAAAAGTTTTTTTTTGAAAGAGGAAAGATCCATTTTTTCACAACTCGCTGCTTTCGTAATATCCAAGCTTGAAATTCAGTGTAAAATCTATATATATTTTTTTAAATTTTTCCTCCACAAAGCACTTAAAGACCTGCGATTTACAGCATCAAACTTCCATTTTCAGGATTCCTTGTAAAATTTTTGAAAAAAATTGTCAACTCAAAGTGCAAAAAATTCGATAATCTGACGTAGAATGGCCCAAGTGTTAATAGTCTTAATGAGAAAATTTAATTTGAAAAAATGAAAAAAATCTTCAAATTTGTGGAAAAAAATGGTTCAAGAAGGAGTAAAAACTCAAATCGCACTTTTCAAAGAATAAACAAGGTTCACAGCAAGTAATACTACGCAGAAGTGGGAAAATTTGGGATTTTTTCCCAAAATGACTCAATTATTAGAGGTTCTCAAGCTCTGTTCCTCTTTAGACTGAAGAAGCTCAAATTTTCATTGGAGGTTTTCTTCTCAAGGTAAACTCTTACAGTCGCCAATTTTAGTCAATTTTTTTTTTTCACCCAAATAGGTATGCATTTAAATTTTGAAAAAAATCGCCAAACAATGAAAAATTGCAAAAAAAAATCTGATTTTGGGAGAAATATGTCAACCTATCAAAAATTTCCAGGAAGCTGGCAGTTTTTCGTTTTTCTTGCCCCAAGGCTCTTAATTACTATCAGCAGTTCTAAATGAGCATTTCACAGTTCACCGAGCACTGAATTAACCATATACAATAAGGCACAGTAAAATTAAACCGGTTATTACACGGTACACGTTGGTCATTATTAATGAGTTAAATACACATAAGCATACGACGGAACCCAAGACGAAGATTTTATAACTTATACCGTATGACTTTTTTTTTCCTTCCATGAAGACATGCGATGCATAATTAACGAACTTTATTGTCATTTACTTACGTACCTACCAAACCAGATATAAATCAATTCGCATCATTTCTCAGAGACATTGAAATAACAACCACGCTTGAAACAAATGCACCAGAGCCAATCTTGAAAGTAGGAGTCAAACAAGGAAATTCGTTGGTTAACGGTGAATTAAATGTGAAACCGGGTACTCCGCTGACCATGGAAATTTCCCTGGATAAAGAGAGCGCGCCAATTTACGGATTATTGGTCAGTTTTATGCGTGTATCTGATACCAAAACGCAAGATGAGACTATTATATTTAATGGGTAAGAAAAATTGTCAGCGAAAGAAGTTCTATATGTAATGGTTCATTTCACTTACTCTGATTATTGGGCCATTTCAGATGTTCGGTTGATCCCTATTTGTTTGAGAATTTTAATACCGTCGATGGAGATAATCTAAGTGCCAAATTTAGAGCATTCAAGTTTCCAGAAACAACCTATGTGCAGTTTACAGGAACTGTTAATATATGTTTGGATAAATGCACAGGAGTAAGAATCAATTTTTTAAGGGTATCTAACTTATCATAAGATATTTTTAGGAAAGCAAGTCGTGTAATTTCATACCAGAATTTTACTCATTGTGCATATTCACAACCGAAATCTCCCCAAGCCAAAAGAATTGGTGATTAGTCCTCTGAACAAAAAAAACCATCTCACATGTCATGAAAAGGCAAACAATGCAATACTCTGTTCAACAAAAAAAAATAATTGGTGACATTTACCACCACCAACCCTCCACCCAATTTTCAATATTTTGAAACGAACTTTTAAATTCAGGAAGTTTGTCACTTTTCAATAAAAAGGAGAAAATGAAAATTTTTCCAAAATTTCAGATTAATTTCTTGAATTTTGGAGAATTTTAGAAATTACTTCATTACCCACAAAAATACATATGAAAATTTAATAATTTGGTAGGCATAATGAACGAAAAAAAGCTGTACAATTAATGAAAAATCCTAAAATTAGGTAAATATATTTTTAACCTCACGAATTGATTGACAGAGCTTCGAGACGTTTTTGAGCCTCCAACAATTTTTTGAATTTTCCAACGCTTGAGAAAATTTTGTAAAAATGATCCACTATTCTTCAGCACTTATAATCACGGAATACCCATATTGATGATCCAGATATTCGATTTATTCAAGTACAATTTTCTGAACTTGGTTGAAAATTTTTCGCCATAAAAAAATATTCAGATGGTCGGCGCGCAGAAAAATGCCCGTAACTCGTTCGAAAATCACTCAAATTGTAAAAACTAATACATTTTCGGAATTCTCACGTCAAGACGAATCGAATGGCTTTTTTTACGATCGAAATTGGAGCATTAGATCGAAAGTTGATTTTTTTCCGGCGCGGAAGGTTGATGTATCGTCGGCGCCGAAGAAAAATGCCCGTAACTCGGCCAAAAATTGCTCAAAATGCAAAAACTAATACATTTTCGGAATCCTCTCGTCATGAACAATCGAATGGTTTTTTTATCATCCCATTTCGAGCATTTGGACGAGAGATAGCTTTTTTGCTGCCTGGTTAGTTGATGAAGAAAAACGCCCGTAACTCGGCCAAAAATTGCCCAAAATGCAAAAACTGGAACATTTTTGGACTCCTCTCGTCATGAACAATCGAATGGTTTAATTACCATCCCATTTCCAGCTTTAGAACAAAAGTTGATTTTTTTCCGGCGCGGAAGGTTGATGTATGGTCGGCGCCGCAGAAAAATGACTGTAACTCGGCCGAAAATCACTCAAATTGCAAAAACCAATACATTTTTGGAATCCTCACGTCGAGACGACTCGAATGGTTTTTTTACGATCAAAATTGGAGCATTAGATCGAAAGTTGATTTTTTTCCGGCGCGGATGGTTGATGTATGGTCGGCGCGCAGAAAAATGCCCGTAACTCGTTCGAAAATCACTCAAATTGCAAAAACTGATACATTTTCGTAATCCTCACGTCGAGACGAATCGAATGGTTTTTTTACGATCGAAAATAGAGCATTAGATCGAAAGTTGATTTTTTTCCGGCGCGAAAGGTTGATGTATGGTCGGCGCCGAAGAAAAATGCCCGTAACTCGGTCAAAAATTGCTCAAAATGCAAAAACTGGTACATTTTCGTAATCCTCACGTCGAGACGAATCGAATGGTTTTTTTACGATCAAAAATAGAGCATTAGATCGAAAGTTGATTTTTTTCCGGCGCGAAAGGTTGATGTATGGTCGGCGCCGAAGAAAAATGCCCGTAACTCGGTCAAAAATTGCTCAAAATGCAAAAACTGGTACATTTTCGGAAACCTCTCGTCATGAACAATCGAATGGTTTTTTTACGATCGAAATTAGAGCATTAGATCGAAAGTTGATTTTTTTTTTCGGCGCGGAAGGTTGGCTCGGATTACAGGTGCACGCCACCACACCCGGTCGTTTTTCAAACTTTGATCTTCAGATTTTGCTGAAAATCGATAATTTTTTAGAGGTTCTTTCAATCCAAATGCCGGAAAATATTCGATTCTAGCCACTTTGGAAGACATGGAGTGAGGAGGAGGAGGGGGCTTTTTGTAGTGTTTTCTTTTCTGAATTTTGTTTAAAAATATTTTTGATGTCTGATATCACCAAACTGAAGCAATTCAACTTATAAACTTGAATACTGGATTGAAAAAGGACTCAGTATTTCTTCATAAATTTTTTTCAAGTTTACAAAAAGCTCAACTTTGAACTTGAAAAATTTTTATGAACAATTTCGAGTCTTATTTTCTTTTAATCCTCAGCCAAATTATTCCAAGTATAGCAAATTTTATAATAAGAGACATTAGAAAAGAGAATTTCGTGAGAAATCATCAAATCACAAAATAAAAAATAAAAGTCCCTCTCAGAGCCTCCAAAGAAGCTGGAACCAAAACAACGGTGAATTTCTAACCGTCATAATGGCAGAACCTAAAAAAAAAATCACAAAAAACTAAAAACCTAAGATCAAGAAAATAGTTCAAATTGATATTCAAAAGACCTTTCTAAAATCCTCCATCAAAACCAATTTAATTAGCACACAATTCAATTGAATTCTTCAGATCGAATGCAGTAATGGTCAAACCGGTTACGGAAGACGGAAACGTGAAATAAGCGGAATTCCATACGATCCGAAGAAAGTTTTCGAAGTAACACTAACGACATATTTAAAAGTGGATTACAAAGAAGACACTTTAAACAAAGGTATCAAAGAAATTGTCTGAATGTGAAAAATACAACATTTCTGACTGGACGTGTTTGATCTCATGGAAATCGACTGCATTAATAGCTTTCGATAACATCCTCATTGATACCCTAAGCAATTTCCATGCCGGAAATCTAACTTCTATTTACCAACTACATCAAATTAATTATAAGTTTTGCTTTTGTTAAATACGGAAATAAATTTTGTTTGCAGAAAACCCCGAACGAATTATTAAAGAAAGACAAATTTTCGAAAACTATACGGTATTAACTTTAAACAATTCGCATGTCGTACCACTAGAAGATTTATACGAAACAGTCGATAAAAAAAGTCATCAGACCGAGAATGGTAACAAAATCTATTTTAGGGCTGAAACTATCGAGGAAACGATTAACCAAGACCCTAATAATTCCAATCAGCTAAGACTTCCTTGGTATTCTTTTCTAATTACATCCTTTTTAGCTTTTCTTTTACGTTAGGGAAAAAATTTCATTTTTTTAAGAGACTGATTGAGGAAAATTGCATTTATCATACACTTTCAATAATATCATTAACCGATTTATATTTCGTTTTTCTCTCAAATGATCTAAACAACGAAAAAAAAATACACATTAACAACGTAACATAAAAGCTAATCAAGCTTATCGGTAAAAGCTGGGCTACCTATATAACAAATTATATTTTTACTGATGACTAACTCATTCTAATATTAAAATGGTCAATAAAATAAATAACAATGACAATTTTTAAATCAATTTGTACAATTTACAAAACAGAATCGTCAAAATGTCTTCTGTAGTACTTTAGTAAAAAAAATATATAACACCATGTTTTTTTTCTTCTTAAATTTCTTTTTTCTTACTTCAATCGTGTGTATCAGGTTGACTTAGATCATAAACATTGCCTATTTACAATCAAATAAATTATTTTTTTCCAAAAGTATTACATTTTATACATTTTTGTTCGTAAATAGGTGTGTAGAAAATGTGTATGTTTCAAAATTACATAGGTACAACATTTTTCAAATTTTAATCATTCAATACGCAGAGAAAAATCTCAGGAGGGGAAAGGGGGGATTAAAAGTGAAAATTCTCGATCAAAAAGAAATTTTTCCTCATTTTTTTGATTCAAAGCACAATTTTTTCCAGTTTTTTTTTACCTCATTACGAAAATGAAGATTTTAAATTTCAATCATTAACACAAAGATAATATTTTCAAGAGGAGGGGGAAGGGGGACTAAAAATGGAAAAATTTAAATCAAAAAGAAATTTTTCCTGTTTTTTTCGACCCAATCACCATTTTTTCAGTTTTTTATTACCTCATTACGAAACAAATGTGATCATTTTCAAAAATATTTCAAACTTGAACCCAATTTTTTGACTTTGAATTCAATTTGGTCATCATTAAAAGGAGTCAACTTTTCTCCTCCGCCCCTCCTATATTCAAATATTTTGACAACCAGGAAAAAGTTGGAATTTCCAGACGAGATGGATTGTTTCAACTGCTCGAAGTATGATTTTTCTCAATTTTTTCTCAACTTAAACCGGAAATTTTTCAAAAAGAAATGACTATTTTCAACGATTTTCAAATCAAATCAATTTTTTAGCTTGTTAAATTATTTCTTTCGTTGATGGAGGGTGAGGGGTGGGAGGGAGGGAGTGAAGGAGGAAGGGCTACACTCTCTACCCCTCTCATACTCAAAGGAAGGGGGAGTTGAAGATTTCCGGCAGGAGTGGAATTTTTTCTAATTGTTTTCCATTAAAAAGTAGATATGTACTTAAGACAATTTTTCATTTTTTCCAACTTTTTTTTGACTAAAACAATTTTTTTTTACAAAAGGCTCTTCATTATTCAACTTCGAAATATTTTTTCAAAAGATGAAATTTTACCTAGCCAAGAGTTACCCCTTTTCTCCATTTAGAAAATTCACATGTTTCATTCAGATTTCATATTAAAAATTTTTAACAAATTCTTCAAAACTTTAAAAACAACCTTTGAAAAATTGAAAAAAAATCTACAAAATTTTTGCACTTCTCAAATTTTAAACAAGAAGGAACATCTTCCAAGACGAATCAAATTTGATTAGGGGGGGATGAGGTTAAAATCCAAACTTTTTTCTATTCAAAAATTTTTCTCAACTGAATCATACGAATGAATTTATTTGAAAAAATAATTCAAGAATGCCCACTTTTAAATCAATTTCAAAAATGTCCTTTTTTGTCAATAACTATTTTATCAACTGAAGTAAAATTATTTCAAAATTTAAAAAAAATGTTAAGAGTGGCAGAGGCGGCAACTTGGAACCAATTTTTTTTTTCAAAACCTAGCGGTGTAAAATTTTTTTAAAATAACATGCTGAAGTGGGGGGGGGGGGCATTCACTCATTCAGTCATTTCTATACCAAAAAGATAATATATTTTTTTGATTGAGAATAAACAACTTGTAAAAGAATATTAATATGTAGATAGTTGTAGGTATAAAAATGTAACTTTGAGGTAATATTAGGTACTCGACACATAAGTCTGGTCGAAATCGAAACAAAAAACTTATAGTGAGTATATCATATAGGACTACAAAATTTTTCCAATATGAAAAGTAGCTGCCCTGACTTGATTTCTTGAAATCCACTCGTGTAACAATTCTTTTACATCAATTTTACCCAAATAATCGCGATGTACATGTGATACTGCTTACCAATCATTTTTCTACCCATTGTTGAGCACGACATGAGAATTATTTCAGGTATTGCCCAAAATGGTTTAGGTCTTGCTCGAGCCTTTGGGCAATACAATAGTTGCCGCCACTGAAGAGTGGACAGTTATAACGTAAGGGGAGGGGAAGGGAGTTGGCAAATGAATCTCGCCGTCTCTATTTTTTTTTTTTTTGTAGGCCACACATGAGAAAATCCTACTTCGCCGGTTACGTTAAGATTACCAACGTAACACCAATCGATCACACTATAAAACAAAGTCCAAGGATGATTAATACACTCTCTCATTTGCAATCAGTGAAAACTTCACTGATTAAACCAGGAAAACAAAAATCTTAGACATTTCAGTGAAATTTCACTGAAGAACAGTTAAAAATGACTGATTTTCAGCGAAAAGTAAATTAGCTGATGCAATCAGTGAATTTTCACTGATTCAACTGTGAAAAATTCACTGATTCAAACAGTTACAATAAATCACTGAAAAATCAAAGAAAATTCACTGATTTAAACAGTCATTAAAAGTATATCACTGGAGAATCAGTGAAATTTTGAATTATTCTCATCCATTTTGTTTTATTATCAGTTATCATGTAACAGCCAGTCGTGCACTTTGAAATTTCGTGTGTGTTTATTGTTTAGTACTTGATGGATAATAATTGAAAATTTTCGCGTGTTATTATTTAAATCCAGTATATCGGTTGACGTAGGGTTTGTGTTAAGCAAACGGATGAATCTTTCGCGTATTTTTAAAGTGGAACTGTACCTCGGAGTGTTGAAACGGTTGCGTTTTTGTGTTACCTAAGCAATGAATGAAAATTTCGCGTCGTTTTGATTTTAAGAAAAGTATATTTCGGAGTGACCGATGTCGGAGAGCATGTGTTAAGTAATAAAAGGACAAAATTTTCGCGTGTTTATTATATAAGTTAACGGATGTGTAAATGTGAACACTTTTGAAATTTTTGAAAAAATTACGTGCTAAAAATCAAAATGAGTTTAATGATGTCTTTTCAATGTGAATAAATTTGAGATGTATAAATCTATAAAAAAAACAGATCTGTTTTTCATTAAATTTATCAATTTCCGCAAACGTGTTCATTCAATTAAAGTGTTTCTTCTATAATTCGTCCTCCGATATTCGTCGAAAGATAGGTATCAGAGTTTCATTAAGTTTAAAATAGTGGACCCTGCAGAACCACTTATTTCAACAGTTTCATTGACTGAAATGTTTTTTCGTATTTTTCGTGCTAGAGCCGTTACTTTGTCACCTGCTTGTGATTACGTTATGGCTTCTTCATTTATCAGCATGTGTGTAATAGGTATCACTTATTTTATAAGGTTTCTTGATTCAGGGAGAAGCGTCCGGCGCTTTCCGCCGACGAATAAACGGTACCTGTGTACCTATATACCTACTTAACGTGTTTTTTTACATTGTCACAGTACAGTATCTGGTAGCAATGGCAAGCATATGAATTTTGAATTCTGTTTCCACAGGGTATTGCGGATACTCTTGCTTTTTTCTCATCTATTTCCTGATTTATTTTGATCATTTCTGGCGAGAGAAGACGGAAAGCTTTTTTCGTTTTTGCGCGGATTTCCACTTTTTTTCTTGATTGAATTTCAAAACTGGTAAAAAATCATCAATTTGACAAATGTGTGCCGTCGTAATAGTGAAATGTCATCACAAAAAAAGCAAATTTATTTTCAAATTTACCGATTAATCGATTATTTCATGAAAATAATCAATTATTCCGATTATTTTTACCGATTAATCGACATTTTCGATTAATCGATTATTAATCGCCCAACACTATTATCCTCCCTGGTCCTTGATAATCTTTCAGGTGATGGAGGGTACTGCTCACACGTTTCTGGGAGTTCAAATTTTTCAATTTTGGAATATTTTTGTTCGCCCAAACCAGAAAACAGAAGTAATTATTGGCGAACAACTTTCTATCTGTTGGTATTTCATGTGCTCGTGGTGTACCTACCCCATTTAAACCTGGAGGAATGTGCAGGTATAGCGTGTACAGCTCTACTGCAAAACTGAACATTTGTAAGGATTCACAATAAGGACGAACACTATAAATATTTTTACCCATCACCACCTAGACCTATCTACGTAAGCATATACGATTTCAATACATATTTACATACGTACCTCTGCACCTCTCCGTAGGTAACTTCAGTTAGGTCTCTTTAAGCTGAAAGGACCATTCATCACATTACGCATGCGAGTGTTTACAATATGTACACAGCACACACACTTTCGAACTGATTTGTCTCATAATTCTAATGACATGCGCTACCATCCATTCGAAATGTCCACCTGCGTACCTCCCTGCCTACCTTTTTACAGGTATTTTTCACCACTGCTTTGCGCGCCTTTTCGAATACCTATGCGTCTTGTATAATTTACGTCGGTTAATAGTATTTACTAAATCCAGTGGAGTGGCGAACTAACTGAATTAGTGTGATTTAATTTTCCGTTGTTTTCTTTAATTAAGTTTATCGAATTGTTCGAATCAGCTGTTTTCATATTTCTCATTTTCAATGGTAAAGACAGTATCTCTGGTATTTTATCAACATAATCAAACTATAATTCGATCTAGAATCGGACTTATATCCTGTCCGCCTTTCTTGAATCCAAATATTTTATCATTTTATACCTAGATATTCGTATGATGCATATTCATCTGAAAAGAACGAACATTTTACCCACCTTACCTATATTTACATTCCTTTGCTTACCTATAATTTAGTTTCAATTGAGCACATTGGGGCATTGGAGTGGACGTTTTTGAATTTGATTGATATAACTGAGTAATTTGTGATATGTGGACTTTTGAGACTAAAATTGAAATTCTCCCAGTGCTCGATTTTTTCCAATTTCTTAAACAAGTTATGATTTATCGGGTTTCCTTCTATTAGTCACCAAAAAATTTAATTTTAGGTTCAGATTTTCAAGTTTCAGCTTTTGAAATAGTTTTTATCACGATTTTTTCCTCTCGAAAAACAGTTTTTTTTTCTTATTTACGGTGTTTAAGAAGGTAAAAGTTTTGAACTGAAAATTCAATTCAAATGCTCGATTCATTTTTAAACATGATTTGTGTTTTTTTTTTTTCAATTAGTGAAATTTTTACCCAGTTTGATGATATACATAACTTAAAAAATATTTTTAAAAAAAAATCAATTCTGATTCTTCAGAGCACTGGACGGTCATGACAACTTTTTTTTTCGAGTTGATGAAGAACTAATTCAGGGTATCTAACGAGTAGTGAAAGTAATGAAAAAGTAGTGATTTGAAAAACCGGTCATGCCGGTAGTGGAAAAGTAGTGAATTCAGACGAAAATTTGAAAAAAAGTGAAAAAATGAAAAAATTCCTAAGACGCGAAATTTATTTTTTCAAATTTCAAAAATTGTTCATTTTTCATTTATTACATTTAAAATAACGATTTTTTTCTAATTTCATTTTTTTCTCTAAAAAATTTTGATCGTTTTTTTTGTATGTTGGAAAGAGAGTCGATTTGGGGGGGAGGGGGTACAAATTGAAAAATTTTTCAAAAAAAAGTAGTGGAAAAAGTAGTGAAAAAGTAGTGATTTTACAAAAAAAATAATCAGGATACCCTGTAATTTTCATTATTTTTTCAAGAAAACTTCGTGAATCTTTTTTTCGAAGAACTATCAGAATAGATCAATAATTCATCTCATCAATAATTCTTTAAAAAAGTCGACATGAATTTTGTTTCAATTTTTCAAAAAAAATCAATGTTTTGATTGTTTATTTTACGAATAAATTTATTCTGAAATTCGCGAATCCCTAGAATTTAGATATTTTTTGTTTACTTGAATGTTTCTATTTTTTTCTTGTCAATTCGTGCCATTTTTTACCTGATGGGTATTATTAGGTAATAGATATTTCCTTGGAATTAAACTCGTAAAAGTGCTTGAAATTCCCTTTGAAAGGAGTCCATGTAGATTGGTAGGTAGATAATTTTTCGGAGTAACTTGAAGCGAGAAAATTATTGTATGAAAATGACAATGAAAACGAAAAAAATACCCAAGATAGGTATTGACTAATTTGCGTTTGTATTTGTAGAACTACGTTTAAATGGAAGAAAAGCACTCCACAACGTCGCAGGATATCCACTGTTATTCTGACACTTCAAATTTTCTGAACAATACGATTACGAATATTTCCCAGGAAAACGAAACGTTCGTTTTCAATATGTTCAATTCGAATATTCACAACGGTGTGTAGAAAAATTTTTGATACGTCATTTTTTTTAAATCCTGTCGTTAGATTTGTTTGTTGTTCCTATATCTTCTGTACCTGAATGCCCACATTAGGATATAAGTGGGTAGGTATCTTTCATGTATCAAAAATTCTGCAAATTTGAAAAAAAAAAAATACGAATTTCTCAGAGTGAGTTCGAACAAGCGAAGAAGTCTGAAAATATTATGAATTTTTGTTGAAATGTAAAAGAATTCTAATTTTTTTTACGTGGTTGCAATTTTAGCATGTGGCTATCTTTCTCTAGAAAAATTTACATTCAAGTTCAATTCTTCTTTTAGGACAGAATGAGAAATACGCATTTTTAGGAACTTTAAAAGCTCATTTTTTTGTGAACCTTTCCTTCCTAAGATATTTGATGAGCAAGCTGAAAAAATTGCAAGGATTTGTATAGAATTTATTGAGTTGAATGAAACACTTATGTATGAGATTTAATTTTTTGAACGTAAAAAATTCTAAAAGTGGTACAAATTTTTCTTCTTGTGATTTAGTATTGATTCTGTTCTAGTACTTATCTATTGTAGAGTAAGGTCGGTGGATTTAATTGCGGTTTAAAATTACGTATCTTCGAACTATTATTTCGAGTTTTACGTAGGGAATTGCAAAAATAATTATTCTAGATTTATCGTAAGCTTAGACTACTAAAAGATGTGTAATCTTACGCGAGTAATATGAATTTTGATTTTTTCAACGTTCAGATTTAGTCGACAATTTATGTGACGTAAATTTGCAAAGCGACAATACGAGTTTCATTGAGAATTCATTTGTACAAAATGGCAAACGAAAACAGCGTCGTTACAGGTGAGCAAAAAATATGTTGTTTTTTTTGTATGTTCATCAACATCTTCAGAGCATTGAGCCATTTTAAGATGAAATCTGCCTAGAAATAAACTTCTCCCAAAATGGACATTTTTTCAAATATTGCAGTTTTCTCAGAATGATAATTATACATTTTTCCAAACTTTGCCAGTTTTTCATAAATTGAACAATTTTTTCCAAATCAGATATTTCCTCGAAAATTGGGCTACTTTTCCCAAAATTAATGTATTTCATAAAATCGGGGAAAATTTTTAAAAATCTGATAACTTCTTCATAGAAGCACCCTTAAAATATACGATCCCTCCTCCAATTATTCAACTTTATCAATAAATGAGCAATTGAGCATGTTTTGAAAGACTGGGAGAATCTATTGGAAGTTTGTAATTTTGCTTTGTCCAAGAGGAAAAACCGAATGAATTTCTCGAATGGCGTACCTAGATGATTTTTCCATCATTTGATGTAGACATTTGGACATGAAGAAAATTTAAAAAACAGGAAAAGATTAATTAATTTCAATTTTTGTTTTTGCTCATCGAAGCCCTGGTTTATTTCGGTATCTCTTCGTTCGTAATTTTTGATTCAGTTGAATCGTTTTTTTTTTCAATTTTTTTCTCTGCTGAATGACTTGCGAATTAGAGGTAATGAAATTCCAACTAATGCCTCGTTCTGAATTTATTCTAGAACAACTTTCACAAATTTTCAACTCGAAGAATTAGAGAAAGCATTTCAAAAAACTCACTATCCTGATGTATTTTTTCGCGAAGAATTAGCTTTACGCATAGATCTTACAGAAGCTAGAGTACAAGTGAGTTTGCGGTTTTTTGATGGAAAAAATACCTAAAGTCGTGAGAATTGTAAAAATCATCTTCTAAATCACGTGAAAATCATGGTTGCGATTCTTACAACTCATGTATGAGTTAAAACCTCGCCGATTCTGCTTATGTAATCGTCAGCTGCAACGAAGTCCTACCTAATTCCCGCTTATCACATTTAGTTGGTAATACCTGCCTCAAAAAATGATCACATGGTCTCAAATTTATTCAGTAGTCATCAAAGATCCCTCACCGAGACCTACGTAGATATCGAGTGTTGATCAAATTTTCGATTTGACGTTGTCAATTGTCGATAGGTTTGGTTTCAAAATCGACGAGCGAAATGGAGGAAACAATGTAAAAGTCGAAAAGACGACAATAAAATCGATAATGTTGGCGATCAACCGGCAAGTGGAGCAGCAGCGGTGGCTACAAGTCCCGTTCTCTCCAAAATCGAACTAGAAGAATCGTTATCCACGTCACCATCGTCTACTACTTATGTCGCAACCACTTCCACCGCTACCACTACTTCAAGTAAGACTGAGAACCTGGAACCTATATTTGAAAAAAAAAGGGGGAAAATTTAAGAATTTTGAATAACTGGGAAGTCTAGAAGTTTTGAAATTAATTTGCACAAAAAATTATCAGAACCATTTCTCTGGATTCCCTTACAAAAAAAAACTACCCCTTCTCTTTTCCATACTCCATGAATATGTGTAAAAATCCGTTGAATTTGGGCACTTTGTTCTGGTAAATCAAGAAAAGTCTGAAAATCATTCCTGAAATGTTGTAGGCAGTGTAAGTTATCGCGCTGTTTCTTTCTTCAGATATTCATCGCAATACAGCCACCGCGTACACAGCGGCAGCGGATTCTTTATCGTCTCGAACCCATTCGCATCCTCAAAACGTAAATCTAGAAATGGACTGGGTGAATTTCAATTCGGCGCACCTGCTTCCGGCCGTCAATTGGGCAGCCTTGTCCTATCAAAATATTCATAAAGATAACGTTGTCGATATAGACCCGGATCTATTGCGATTAAAACCATCAGCGACCCTCAGCGTCAGCGAGTCAAGAGATGGCTGCGCTTCTTCACCACCCGACGAGGATTTTACGTTTGAAATTGAATAACCCATTACGAATTATTGTGGTCAGTCTATTGATCAGCTAAGTATCCCTACGTTACCGAAGGCAACTGAATATGATAATGCAGTACATACCACCGGTATAACTTACCACCATACCAGATTTCGCTCGAGATTTCCACTGGGTTCAAAAAGTACGAATTTCGTTGAGCTGAAATGTGGAAGAATTCGAAATTCTTCCTCTTTGCGAGGGAGGTACATATCTCAACGAGCAGAAGGATTCTTGCTCGAAATGGAAATAAATCTGAGGATATCATAAAATAACCTCCATATACAAAATGTCGGGTGCTGAAGTTAATTTTCCGAATTTTGGCAGATTTTTAAAATTGAAAAATTATCTCATCGTTCTGTGAAAAATCAATATTGAATTTGTTGTAATCGATAAAAAAAAAAAAACTAAATTTGGCACCTTTGACATGTCTCAATTTCAACCTTCAGAAATCAGAATCGATTGAAAGCGGTTTCGAAACTTGTTTTGAAATAAATTGGTAAGTACCCATTTAAAAGATTTCGGAATTTTTTCAGAAATTGAGAAAAGCCCTTGAAAATGATCCTCAGAGTGACCTTGAGATCAAAATAGATCAAGTTGTTGTGCAACATTTTGTGTTTTTTTTTGTTTTGTTTTATATCAAATTTTCATTTGTATTTTTCCGGGTGATAAAATTATTTTGAAATTTCGAAAATATGCCGAAATTTGAGAAATGGTCTTTGGTACTTAAAATAATGAGAATAGGGTCTCTTGTGATGCACTTTTGATTTATTTTTGTTTCGGTTCAAAGTTTGTCCTTGGATATCCCCTGGTTGATATTTTCAATTTTTTGGCATCGTTTTTTTTCATGAAAATTTTCACTTTTGCGGATCGTCTTTTCTGATCCGGAATTCCAATTGAAGGAATTTCATTCAGCTAATTTATCGACTGTTAGTTACCATTTGAATACCTTACTGTTTTCAAACGTTACGACTTGAGATTAAATAAAAAAATAACAACCTTATCTTCATCATTACGTTATTTTTTCAACTTACACCTTGCGATACAATACATTTATAAGAACTTACAATTAATAGTGTCTCCTCCCTCCCTTCCTCCCTCGCCTTCCCTGATGTGCACTATTTTCGCTGATTTTAGGTTTAAGGATGAAATTGATTGCAGATTCAATGGGGAGTCGCTGTTTGCTGTTTGCAATTTCCTATGTAGATGCTCTCGATTGTACGAGTAGCACCCTGGGCTGAAATTAATGAATAAATGGCATTTGTGATCTATTGGCTAATTTCATCGACCTCCAACGTGGCATGCCGCCTGTATGTTGATGGTCGATGAAACATCATGTTTTGAATGACTTCACCTCTTGCATTTTGTCCTTGTTATCTTCGTGTAATAATTCACTTATCGATTGACTGATTTTGGCTTTTTTATCCGCAATACGATTAGGAATGTTTTTCTCCAATTCAATTGCAAACATCTCCAGTATATTACGAATGACCTTTTCCAGTGAGATAATCGATTTAGTGGATGCATAATATGGCTAAACTCAGGAACGAAACGACTATAGTAATTCACTGACCCTCTGAATACTTGGATGTCTTTCTCTTTCCTCCTTCTTCTCTCACAATTGCTGAAAAGCTCTGGTATGTTGAAGGATCATTTGATCTTTGATGGAACTCGGTCAAAATTTTTATACCATTTATTTGCCCTGGTATACGAGATTTTAGAGTACATTCTCTTTGCTAATCTCTGGATTTTCAAGAAACTGCTCTTTGACTTCATCAAATTCTAGATAAAGTATTTGTAGAAAAACCGTTTCACCACTTTCCAGTAGCGATCCTTTCTTGTCAGCATAGTAGAAACAGATCTGTAGCCGCAGGTCCTGTCATGTGTTTGCCTAAGATATCTGAAAATCTCCACTTCAGATTTCCTTGTCATAACTTCATCTGTGTCTTCAAAAGTTCTCTTGATCCAATCATTTGGTCGACTTTCTCCTTTAGAAATGCCGATATGGTAATTCCTACTAGTGATTATGCAGTAATTACCATTCTCCTTCAGTTCATTCGTCATTCGGGCTTCAAGAAGCCTGTTCAATATGGATCTGATTTCGCCTTTATCTTCTGGATCACCCTTCAGATTTGAAATGCCATCGTGATCTATTGACCATCTGACGGATTCTGTTTCATCACGGTGCCATATATTTTCCATTTTCAACATAAGATATTTAGCAAATTTTCAGCGTAAGTGATCGGGAGGTGTTCACTACTATTCTCATTTTTGAATGATTTTAGAGTACATGAAAGAATTTTCATTTCACTCCTGGAAAGAAGGGGTACCAAAATAGGTGGTTTCCTAGCTAAACATCATCTATCTTCGTAGGTTTTCAACCGATTCTTCTCAAACATGACTCGTTGATAGAGGTATTAGAGGAAAACCCCCGGATATTTTTCAGATTTTCCCAACCACATTAATGTGCCTGAATTTGACTTTGAAAATTTTAGATCACTTTGGAGTTACAGGTTCTGAAAGAGTAGAAGAATAATACCCAAGTTTTTCGAGTGGTGGAAGATGGTCAAGTATTCAAGAAATCGGTTCAGTGATTGATTTTTGTTCCTCAAAATAATTTCTTTTCATCAATTCTTCACAAGCTTTGAATATTTCATCAACTTCCACCTCATGAAAATTTTTTAAAAAATTCTGAGCGATGTGAAATATCTTGAAAAATTTTGGAAAAAAATTATTTCACTATCCTGTGTCTTCCAGAGCGATTTCAAATTTTGAAGTCAACTTCAATATCATTTAAATGATTGGAAAAATATGAGAAAATTTGAGAGTACTCCCACTTAGCACTTCTTCTCAGGTGCTATTTTTTTTTTTTTAAAAAAAGGGTTAAAAACTTGCAGAGATCGAATTTTTAGTTTGAAACTCCCGTTTTGGGATGCCTCAGACTCCCAGGGGCAAGTTAGAAATTCGCTCACATGTTATAAAATCATTTCTACCAAGAAAGGTCGAAGAATATTAAAATTTTGATCAAGTTTCACCAAAGGGCAAATGACCCTTTACCACACCAAAGCTTCTGATCCGAAGGAAAAGAAAAATTATCCTGGGTTCTGGGTACGTTTATTCTCAAAATATTATAAAATGAATGATAACATAGTAGGTAAATTGACCATAGTTGAATTACATTTTTCAAAAAAATTCATTTCAGGAACCTTTCCAGTGCCACCTCGTGAGACAAGTGGCGTATCGAATTGAAAAAAAGTTTTTTTAATGCGTTGATATTTTTAATCAATGTTGAAATTTTAGAAACTTCTCTTTCTAAGTAGGTACACGGAAAAAACAGAAGTTACGAAAATGAACACATTTTACCCCAAAAATAATAAATTTTATCAAAAAAACATTGATTTTATCAAAAAAATTAATAAATTTTACCAAAATAATAAATTTTAATCAAAAAATAATAACATGTATTCAGAAAAATAATAACGTGTTTCAATTTACAAAATAGGTGAAATTGGTTCTAAAAAATGATATTTATTATCAGAAAAAATAATAAAATTTATTTAAAAAATGAATAAATTTTATTCAGAAAAATGATAAATTTTACTTTTATCATTTTTTTTTTCAGTGTACCTACATGATTGTATATCTACTCTTTTTCAGAGTGTTCCGCTTTAAAAAAAAAAAAAAAAAAAGTTGATAGATAAAAATAATTTAGGTAGGTGTCACTTCAAAAGATATGAGTATTATGAGTACCTCTTCGTACTACCCCGTGAATTTTGTATTTCGTGCTGCGGATTTGTCAGTTGAGTTGCATATTCTTTTGGAAAAAGGCGAATTTACCTGAAGTAAATATTGAAGAGAAGTCGAATATGTTTCTTTTCCGTTGTCAGAAGATGATAATAAATTGGTTATGAAAAAATTACCTTTTTGAAAATTTTTGTGATAGAAGATAAAAATGACCTTGAAAGTAATTTTGAAAATTTTTGTGATAAGATATTCTGATACGTTATCCAAACAGGAATAGATGTTAATGCAAATTGACCTAGGTATTTTTCGAGTATACTGCAGTTCGATTGCATTAAACTCGCATTTTCAGATCCGAAGAATTTGTCACAGACCTTTTTTCATAATTCAGGACAAATTTTAATGAACAGAACGAAATTTTCTATTCTGAATCTACATATACACAACAACAAGGTCCGAAATTCTATCCTATTAGCATTGAAAAATCGTCTATTTGACAATGTACCAATTTTAATTCTTGGTTAGAACCTTATAGCCAATTTTAAATTTGATGGCTGAGTTGAAAATATTTTACGAAAACATTCTGCACCTATAAAGTACGAGAATATTTTTCGTAAAAAACCCTGCAAACTGAAAAAATACACCCTTATAAATAGCAGTCTTTACTCGACAGAATATAGGCATGATACGAATCACATGTAGAGAAAGTTCCAACGTTTTCGATAAATCTTATAAGTAATGCAGTAGAAATCGATAATAAAAAAATATTGAAAAGTATAGATTCCATTTTTAAATGCAAATATTCGAGGTAACGATGAAATCGTTGCGAAAAATTGGATTATTCATCCAGGGAGACAGTGTTGTCGATTTCCACTTGCTTTTGCATTTCCGGTGTAAGTTCATTGTATATCAACTTTGGCACGTTATCTGTGAAATAGAGAATAATGATCATAGAAATCAACATTGAGTGAATGTATATTGACAACTTCAGAGACGAGCAAATTCTTTGAAACAAAAAAAGAAAACTGGCATAATTGCACATCGCACTTACCGTTACACCTATACACTAATCTACCCCAAATTATCATTTCTTGCGAGAAACACAGTACACCGAGACGTCCTCCTTTGAAAGTGGTATCAAAAATATTACCAGAATCTGTGATTATGTTTTCACCGTCGAAAATTCTCAATCTAATTAGACCGATGTGGGGTCTGTGAAGTAGTAACCAACGATAGGCTACTTTTTCTTTCCAACCAACATTTTTCGGATCTTTCCACAAGATACGAGTCTGTCGAAGAAAAATAAATTTGTAATAAATTTCAATTTTTTTTATATACCTCATGAAAAAAAAAAAACAATATCAAATAATCACTTGGTCATCGACGTCATTAGTATGCCATAAAGCATTCCTCAACATTTGACCAGGTCCTGTGGCCGAATGTACAACTTTAATGTGGATTCCAGGATCGGCATAAGCTCTGAATGGAGAAGCTTGCCAATAAACTTGTGAATTTTTCTTCCACATCACAGCGTAAAATTTCCTATTGCTTTGGTAACTGAACACAAATCCTATGTAGTCGTCGTCTGTTTCTGTGTCAACATAAAACGTCCCTTCGAAATCGACTCCTCCGAAAGCATCGTAACCTAGGAAGGGCACACAAAGGTATTTTTATCAGAAGGGGAAAAGGTGGACAGCTTCGAATCAGATCAGTAGATGAAACAGAAATCTCTTTTTTTTTGTTTGAAAATATTCTCGACTTTTTACGATTATAAATGTACCTATTGCTAAACCAGGGTCACTATTCATGGTTTGTTCGATTTCAGCTCCTTGATTCAAAATTACCCAATTTGGGTCGATTTGAGATTCCCCTTCAGGATCCAAGACTACGGTTTGGTATGCTCTATTGACAGAAAAATAATTTTTTTCAACTGATGAAACTTTATAAAGGAGTATTTTAATATTACCTACGTACCTAAAGTCTGTTTTGTAAATTTGAGAATTATTGGGACAGTTATCCAAGAAATTAATTACATCGTCTCCGTCGTAATCTTCTTGACACACATCTCCAATTCCGTCACCTGAAAAAAGACAGAAATTGCATCAGTTGAAGTAGATGAACTGAAATGATGAGGAATTGAATGTGCTTTTTCCAATGAAGTTCAGAATGGTGAAAAATACATGCTTTTTCGTGTAATTTATAATTGGAATATCCTATTTGAAAAAATCTCCTTCTTTGATATTTTCATCAGTTTTGGCATTTGATTGATGTGTGAAAGATATTGGATGATTGAAATGTAATAATACAACTAACTTTAATTTTGATTTACTAATC
Source organism: Pseudococcus jackbeardsleyi (assembly GCA_038380155.1). NCBI lineage: Eukaryota > Metazoa > Arthropoda > Insecta > Hemiptera > Pseudococcidae > Pseudococcus > Pseudococcus jackbeardsleyi. Next base: position 18,158,008 of record CM076239.1, on the reverse strand, counting down.
ATTAATGAAAATTTTTTATCAATTTGAAATTTTTAGTTGCAATATGCTACCTAATAATTTTTAAAATTAAAAATTAATAAATTTTGAATTTGATTTAAATTAATCTAAAGATCACCTACTTGAACTTGCTATCTTTTTATAATGTACATATGTGTGACTGCGATTTGCGATATTCTCGCGTTTTCTACTTTTAAATATGTGCTGTGAAATATTACGTTTGGATACATTTTTGTGTATTTCGTAACACCATTTTTCTCCGAATTTCGCGTATCATGAACTATTGTACTTGAAGGCATTTCTCAAGGCTACATATATTTTTCACATCATCTGAAGTCTTACCGTTTGTATCAGTCTGATTAGGATTTTTTTGTAATGGACAATTATCATAAATGTTGAGAATCTGATCTCCGTCAATATCATCATCGCAAACATCACCCAAACCATCTTTGTCAGTATCCAGTTGATCGCTGTTAGGATGACTGGGACAGTTATCGATGGAATCTTGTTTTCCATCCCTAATTCATATCAAAAGTATGATCATTTTCCATCAAAAAATTGCAGGTTGAAAAAATAATTGAAATTACCCATCGGTATCGATATCTGTGTCGCAAGCGTCACCTAAGCCATTGCTATCATGATCTTTTTGATTGGCGTTACTTGTTGTTGGACAGTTATCACAAAGATCGCCGATTCCATCGCCATCGGTGTCTTTTTGGTCTTTATTGGATACGAAAGGACAATTATCGACATCGTTGTTGATACCTGGAAAAATCCATATAGATCAGATGAAGAAAAAAATGGCTCGAAAATATGACAAACGTGTATTAAATTACCATCGCTGTCCCAGTCATTATCACAGGCGTCTCCTTTACCATCTTTATTGCTGTCTTTTTGATCTTTATTTGGCACAAGTGGGCAGTTGTCGCAAGCGTCGCCAACATTATCGCCGCCATCTTCGTCCGAATCTTTTTGATCAGGATTAGGAACAAATATGCAGTTATCCTGAGCAAGAGAATACAATTAGGTATTGAAAATTTCGCCGAGTTAATGTGCATGGAGAATTATTTTTCGTGACACTGAAACTTGAAATGTCTAGTCATTTCAAATTTTTTTTGACCCTTGATAAGGCGAGCCAAATCAAATTTCAAATCACAGCCAGGGAGAAAACGAAAAATTTTCTAAAAATGTTCTGAATACTTGACATGATTGGAGAAAAAGAAAATTGAAAATCAATATCCAATGGGTATTCGAGGTCTGAATCGAATTCGGCGGTCATTCTGATCCCAAACACAGACCCCAGCCCATGAGGACGAGAAGGAGGAGGTCATGATTCGTGATGAATTTTTTTTTCGAAAATATGCGGTATGATATCAAAATCTATAGTTTTTGATCTTTTGAAATTATTTTTTTGAGGTCATTTTTCTTAAATATTTGAAAGAAGCTTCACAATGAAGAAAGTAATGGGTTAGAATTGGAAAAATTTCATGCGAGGCATTCAAGTGCAAGTCTTTTGAACCCTAGAATTCATTTCAGAGCTGGTTTTTGATCCTTGGTTTGAAATGTTTACCAGCCCTGAGGTTCCTGGATGCGAGATTTTGGGATCATGTCCAAGAAATCAAGTTCTGCCACCTCCATACTCGAATTTATGGCTTTAGCATAGCTTTAAAGTTTAGGTGTCACACATTTTCAGAATTGAGTTGAAATTCCTACCGAACTGTTTGGAACGCCATCGTTATCGATATCATCGTCACATTTGTCACCAATTCCATCGTTATCCTGATCTTCTTGTCCGGAATTTGGTATGAATATGCAATTATCCTAAAAAAATATTCGTTCAAATAATTAAATTCCCCTTCAGCTCAGCTCAGCTCTCATAATAATTCAGTTTGCTCACTTGTCGACAAACGCTATCTTCACATTTTAAATTGTAATCCGGCCATCCATCCAGATCTGTATCTTTTCCACAGAATTTTCCATTTCCTGCCCATCCTTGTTTACACTGAAAAAAATTGACTTCAAAAACTGCACACACTGAAGCAATAAATATCTTCTTTAAGCTTCATTTCTCACCTTACACCGATATTCGTTCTTTGCTGCCAGCAAACAATCGGCATTGGCATCACACTGAGTTCCATCAGGGCATCTGTTGAACTGTTGCTCTGTTCTGATGACATTTGTGGCTGCTGCTCTGATCACAGTCGTATGTGAAGTATTCACCGAACAAACCGTGTGGCAAATTTGGCATACAAAAGAACCCTTCAAAATTACATTTTCATTAAGATTTTTAATGAAAAACTGGAGCTAATAAAAATTTTTTTTTACCGGAGTATTTATACAGGGTCCCTTGCATCCACCGTTGGCATAAGCACATTCGTCGATATCGTTGCAAATTTGCTTATTTTGTAAAGCAGCTTCTACACCAAATCCTTCTGGAGCATTTCCTGTATATCCTGGAGGGCACGGTTCACATCGGAATCCAGGTCTTAGATTCATACAACGAACTTTTGGATGGCATGGGTTTAGTCTGCACTGTTTCGGAAATATTTGTGGTGAAAATTTTGTTAGGAATCTGCTTCAAACTGCCTGTTTTATGAAACAGGCAACCAAATTGTCTATTTCATGAATTAGTTCGGTCGATTCAGTGTGATTTACGTACTTCGTCGATTTCGGCACAAGCAGTACCATTGTTTATTACCCCATAAGGACATGTGCCACATTTATAGTATGGAGGTTCGCTGCTGGAGAAACATCTACTGCCTAAGAAATTGGAATATTAAAACAGGCAGGTGATTTAATTACAATGATGACCGTCTATTTTACCTGCAGGACATGGACTCAAATCGCAAATGTTGAATTGAGGGGGACATTTTCTTCCGCCACAATTCTGCGTGCAATTGGACATCGTCATAGGACAAGGGTAACCTTCAAAAAGATGAAATCATCTCTTAATTTGGCAGAAATTTTAAATATCGTCCTATATTGCCTGTTTTATAACCTGGTTTGCAAGTAGGGGCTACTTGTTCGCATGGAGTCAATTCTCGGCACCATCTACCATCTCCGATCATTCCTGAAGGACATGAACCGCATTTGAATCCTTCTGGATGGTCCTGACATAAGACACCTGTGAAAATTTATCATTTTTAGCGAGAAGTTCATCAGTGATAGGATGAAAGGTGAAAAAAAATAGGTACCTGGGAAACACGGTTGTTCTTCGCAAGTTATGTGTTTAGTGCAGTTGATTCCATCACCGATAAATCCAGCTGGACAGGGTCCGCATCTCGGTCCATCAACAGTATCGGTGCAGGTGACACCTGAAAATGAAGTGTCAGAAGTTGAATTTTTGAGAATTGATGTACTTAATGGTATTATTGATACGTTGAGTCTTCATTAATCATTTCTTATCGAATGATTTCGAATTTTAATTTTCTAAATTTTTTCTCAAACGCTGATGTATGAATATTGGAATCGTCACAAATGACCATCTCTTTCTCTCTTTCTCTCCCCCCTCGTACCCCATTTTCAGAAATTCAGCGACAGAGTCATGTGTTTGAACTAAAAATCTTTGGTAAAATAGTAAATTTGATGAACGAAATAAAATCCATGGAAACACGTTATAGGTTCCTTTACTTTTTTACAAAATGAAGAAAAATTCAAGAGGATGGTACGAGTAAATCGGGTATGGAAGAGGAACTGAAATAGCAAAAAAAATCTAGTTTGAGAGGCAGAATTATGAAATTCGCTGCTGTTAAGAACCTAGAAAATTGAAAAAATCTGTTAAATTTAAACTTTTCAATTTCCTTTTCTCACAAAAATTTTGAAACCAGAACTTGAGAAGTGAATGGTGGGTGATTCGGTGAGTTTTTGTTTGTTTTTCCGGTTAATTGTTGATTGTCTTAAATTTTGGTGTATTCAAAAACAGTTGATTTTTTGGGGGTGGGGGGGGGGCTGCTGCCTTTCTGTTCAGAAGCACTGTGATCGACTTCAGTAGTTCAAAATTTGGTTCTGATGTTTGAGTTGAAAAATAATTTGGGTAGGTACATATCTAATTTGTTTAACCTTCGATGAATTGTACAATTCTTTGAAAATTCTATCAAAGATCTTTCTCATTTTGTGAAAAATATTTCAAATCGAAACAAAATTGTTCAAGTTTGGAAAAATTTTACACGTCTTGAAAAATTGTTGTAATTTTTTGGTGAATATGCCAAATTTTGTAAAATTGTCAAACCAATCATTCAAAAGTGCCAAGTCTTGATAAATTTGTCTCTAAAAAAAATAGACCAATTAGACACCTGATCATCTGTTTGAATTTCATCATGAAATAAAATAGTGTGAGAAAGATCGAAATTTATGAAAATGAGAAAAATCTTTATCTTTGAAGTATCCAAGTCACCTGGGTTTACTGAAGATCTTATGCAACAAAATAGTGTGTACCTGGATAGCAAGGTTGATTTTTGCAAGAGTAATACCACGTACATGATCTTCCATCTCCTCTATGACCAGCCGGACATGGTCCGCATACCGGTCCCGCACTTGAATCTCTACATTCAACTCCTAAAACAGGTAATTCATTCAGAACTGAACGTTCCATTTACAAAACAGAGAAAAATTTACCTGGATAACATGGTTTATCCCTGCAAGTGTACAGTTTAACGCAATTTTTACCATCTCCGCTGTAACCTGCTGGACAAGGAGCACACCTCGGGCCCTGAGGGGTATCGTAACATTGAACTCCTACAACAGAAATCATCATTTAAGTATTTGGTCAAAGGTGCGGCAACAAATGCAAAAAATTCGACCATTCTCACCTGGAAAGCATGGATTATCATTGCAGGTGAAAAATCTAGTACAAATTCTCCCATCGCCAGTGAATCCAGCCGGACACGGTCCGCATTTAGGACCCTCGTTGGTATCTCTGCATTCCACGCTGGGGAAACATGGAGCTAACTCGCAGGAATAAAGACGATGGCAGGATTTACCGTCACCGCTGTATCCAGGAGGGCAAGGGCCACATTTTGGACCTTTATCTGTGTCTTGGCAATGAACTCCTGGAATATTTTCGAGTATTAGGAGTATTTGAGGGTAACGAGGGGACAAACTAACTGGCTCAGCACTGACCAGGATGACAGGGTTGTTCTCGACAAGTGAGAACTCTTAGGCAGACTTTTCCATCTCCTCTGTATCCTTCTGGACATGGGCCACATTTTGGGCCGGTTGAAGTATCTTGACATTGAACTCCTGAAAGGCAGAAAGTAACCTCGATGTTAAATTTTTCCATATGAATTAAATTTGTCGATATCATTCAAATTATTTCTTATTTACCTGGATAACAAGGCTGGTCATCGCAAGTATTCACCTTCGTACATGTTCTCCCATCACCAATATATCCAGCTGGACAAGAACCACATCTAGGTCCATCGACATGATTCATGCACGAGACTCCAGGATAACACGGTGTATTATGGCAATTATTGATATTAACACAGATACGTCCATCGCCCGTGTATCCAGCTGGACAGGGGCCACATCTGGGACCTTCTGGGGCATTCACGCATGGGACTCCTGCAAAAATACATTATCAATATAAATTCAAAGATTATTTATGGTCAAAAGGTGCAAACTTCAATCACCTCTGAAACATGGTTTTTCTTGGCACGTATACCTCCGCTGACATTGTTTTCCATCTCCATAATATCCTGCCGGGCAAGCTCCACAAACTGGAACGTTATTAATCATATCACAGCTTACTCCGAGATAACAGGCATTTATCGGGCATTCCTGTTTTGATTGAAAAGCTGCAAAATACATTTGTAGATGTTTTAAAATGTAATCATTTTAGTAAAGTTTTGCCAAACTTACGAAAACATTGGGCCCCATTTCCAGTATAATTTGGCGGACATGAGCCACATCTGTAACCACCGTCATCGGTATTTTCGCAAGCGACGCCTGTGAAAAATCAATCAGTTATGATTTTTTGTCTGATTTATTTTTGGCCAATGAAATAAAGTGCGCTACTGACCAGTGAAACAAGGTTTAAGATCGCAAGGGGCTATTAAAGGACGACAGGTTAATCCGTTTCCAGCGTATCCAGCCGGACACGTGCCGCATCTGAAGCCAGTTGGGGTATCTTCGCATCGAACACCTGCGAAAAAAGCATAAGGATTTTTAAAATAATCATTTGTAGGAGGAAATTACATATTCAGCTGTGCCAGTTTCTTTCAAAGGCCGAATGTTTCTTAAGTAACGTAATTTTGGGTCTCTCATGCATAATTTTATGAATGATATAGATTTTCTATTCCAAAATTTGGACAAGGGTTTGAAAACTTGAATGAATTTTCCAAAAAATCGCAAAATTCTCTCAAAAAAATGGAACCTTTTTGAAGACTTTTCAAAATCCCAAAAAAATTTGAACAATTTTTCAAAATTTTATGGAATTTTTTTCTTGGAAATTAACCGATTTTTTCACCAAATTTCAGCCATTTTTTGAGGATTTGAATAGGTAATTTTCTTACAAAGTTGAAAATTTGTCGAAAAATTAGTGATTTTTTAAAAGTGAGATGTTTTCCAAAAATTGAATCAAATTTTCAAAAATCTGATCGATTTTTCTCTCTGAAAAAAAAAAAACAAATTTCAAAATTTGAAATGATAGTTTTCCAAAAACTTTGATCATTTTTTTCAACAATTTGAATTCTTCAAAGTTCGGGTCGATTTCATTGAAAAAATGTTGAGTTCGATTCGTAAAAATTCGGCTTTCGGCGGTATCTTGAAGTATATAATCTTTCAAAAGTTGGTCCAATTAGTAAAAAATTGATGATTTTTCTTTTTTTCGAAACTTGGTCAATTTCCAGGAAAAATGAGATATCGTAAAAATATTTTTAAAAATGAGTACCTAAGTTTGATAAGAATTTATTCAGAAATTGAATTTTTTCAAGAATTGGACAGTTATTCTGGTTAAATTGAGAATTTTCCTCAAATAAAAAAAAAAAAAATGAAATGAAAAAAATCATTTGCCTACTTGAAAAAGTGTTTTATATGCTTTACTGATGAAGGAGTTCCAATCGTATATGATATTGTTGAAATTTTTAAGCCACTTTTCACAAATTATTTCAAATTGTACTAATAATCTTTTTGGAAATAATTGAATACGACTTATAAAATAATCGACTCTTCTTTCAAGATTATGATTTTTTTGGGAGAATTAACGACTGTCCTATAATACATGAGAAACACAGCTGGATCTCCCCTGGAAAAAGATATTTCTGACGAAATTAAAAATAAGTATAAATTTTACCCGGAGCGCAAGGATTCAAAGAACAGAGTCTATAGCAATGCTGGCCATCTCCTGTAAACCCTGCGGGACAGGCTCCACATTGGAACCCATTTTCTATGTCTCGACAAGCAACACCTATTCCAGCGTAGAAAAATAGAATTAATCAAAACCAAATTTAAGAAATTTGAATCAATCAAAATGAATTTTACCGGGATAGCAAGGATTCAACGTGCAAAAAGATCTTCGACACGTTATTCCGTCTCCATGAAATCCTGGAGGGCATGCTCCGCACCTGAATCCTCCTTGTGGATCATCCTCGCAAGTGACCCCTTCGTAAAACATTCGTTTTCATCGGTAACCTACTTTTACCACCTACTGAGATACATCTCACTAATTGATTCTCACCCGGAAAACATGGTTTCGCGTTACACGACGAAACAGGCCGACAAAATCGTCCATCGCCCTCAAACCCAGCAGGGCATCTGCCACATCTTGGACCTTGCGGCGTATCTTCACAACTTACCCCCGGAAAGCAAGGGAATGGTTTACTGGAACACAATGGTGGTGGCAGTGTAGGTCTGATCGGTCCTGGTCCTGCGAAACACCAATAAAATAATATTTTTCGAAACTAACACAATTGACAATTGGTTAAAATGTTGATGTTAATATGATTAATTTTTTTAGGCATTATTATCCCCTGCTGCCTGGTTGTGCATCGTATTCGAGTGCAATGGTTATTTTCAATTTGTGTACACTCACAAAATAGGAACGCTGTTCTCTTTGTAATTATTCGTGAGGATATCGAAAGGAAAATTAAAACCAATATGTCGGTAGCAACTGAATGGTCGACTCATCGATTCGAAGTAAAAGTCTCTTTACTTTTCTCTCATATGGCTTAAATCAATGAACCATTAATATTCAGCATTCGATCCATTTCTGATTTCGACGGATAATTATTTTTTCTTTCATAATAAATAATTATTTCAAATTCTTCTTCGGTTTTTCTCATTTTTGATATGATGAAAAACTCGGAAAATATTTCGTATTAAATTAAAATAGCTACCTACGGTACCTATCGTAAAATTTACTTTTACTTATCCAAGGCTGGGATTCCAATAAATAAAACTAAAAGCCTGCTGTTTTAAATACTTTATTCGTAAAAAAAAAGTACAATATGGTGCCAAATTCCTTACAATATTAACATTAAATTATGCGAATATGAGATTTTGATTTGAATCAAACTTCAATTCGATAATTTTTCAAAGCCAAATGAGAATTTCGTCGTTACAAAACCAAGATCCCATATTGCGTACTTTAAAATAATTTGTACAATGGCTTAAAATATATCAAGTTGTGCTCGGTAGCCCAGCCTTGGTTAACCCGTACGAGGAGGCTCACCTGTGCAGAAGTTGCATCGTTCGAGTATGTGATGAAGCCTTTGGGTTTCCACTTTCTGCAAAAAATAATTACGAGTTTGAGATCCTTTTGTAAGACATCCTGTTAGGCTGATGCGATCAAGTTATTACCTGGGCTCTCACTTCTTCTTCTAGTTTTTTAATTATTTGTAATAATTCGTTGATTGTTTTGAGTAGAACATTATCTGTATTGGAGAAATAAAATGCCGTGTGAGTATTTAATTCTATTATCTGCTAAATTAGGTCATAAGAATATCTGCATCGGTGAAACTTACCACTGCAATCATTTATCATTGGTATGTCACCTGGAATCAAAACCATAGGTGTTGAGTTGTTATAAATTGAAAATGATTTGCTACTTGAATAGTGGCAGATGTGGTCAATTTTTTTTTCATAAGAGCAGACGAAAGATCAAAAGCGTATTGAAGAGAGCTATATAAGGGATCGATTTATCAGAGAGAAAAATATTGTTTGAATGCATCTGAAGTCTCAGGAGATATTTTGAGCATTGAAAAATTCCCTTCGCATGGGTAAAATTTTATCAGAAAATGGGCTCGAAAAAATATAAATAATGTTTCATAATCTGAGGTTAATGTAAAACAATTTGGCTGCCGTTATGAACTACATACAATAAACGCTTCAACTGCTGGGTTCAGATTCAGACTTGGCCCAAAATTTTTCAATGTAAATTGAACTTAAATTGTTGGACAGTTGATGGATCATTGGATTTCTTAATCAATTTTGGATAAAACTGAGTAACACACGGAGATAGAATTTTTTATACCTGATGAAAAACAATTGAGAAACATTTTAGAATCAAGTATTCAAAAATTTTTTCAAGGTGGAAAAAACTTTGAGAAATATCAGTTGAATTTTTTCCAACTTTGATTTCTTCAATTTTTCTGACTTCATGTGGTATTTTTGAAAGTATCTTCAAACTAGAAAATTTTCTCTGTAATTTAAAATTTTTTCCGATTTTTTTCAAAATTTTTAACATGGAAAAATGCTTTAAAATTTTCTCGGTGTTGAAGTTTTAAAGAGGGTTTCAATCTTTTGTTATTCAGTATAGTGAGCCTGGATGATAAAAACCTCCTTTAGATGTAAAAAAATAATTTTTGAGTTGTCACTGATTTTGGGCCTTTCGGAAGGAATAGAAGCAAAGGGGAACCTTGATCTACAAACCAATTTTTTACACCTAAGGTTGGTTTCTATGTTTATCTATCAACTCAATGAATAACCGAATTTTTAAAAAAAACTTACCTAATAAAAATATGAAATTGAGACAGTTTTTCTATTGGAGTTGAAAAAAAATTGAAATTTGAAGAATTCATACAGTACGCAGAAAAAAATTTGATTTACTAGTATAAATTTTAAGAATTAGGTAAATACATGAAAGATTTACTTACAAATTATCTTTTGACTTTATTACTTTCATCGGCTTTTAAACGAGCCTCTACTAGGGACAAAATTTTCAATTTTTTCTTAGAATTTTCCTTGTACATACATTTTTTAGATTCTTCAATTTCGACTATAGGTAGGTATTATTTTTGGTTCACATCTCAATGGATATCTTCGTTGTATTGTTCATTGAAAAAGCTGTCATTTTTCTGCAACCCTTCATGTTTTGAATTGGGGAATGGAGATTCTCTGTGATTTATCTATCTATCTATCTATCTATCTATCTATCTATCTACACTGAAATTTGCAAAAATCAGTGAAATTTTGTAACTGAAAAATCAATGTTGTTTTTTGATTGGAAATTCGCTGAATTTTTCCATTGAAAAATCAGTGAAATTTTTCTAACTGAAAAATCAGTGTTGTTTCTTGATTGAAAAATCACCCTTTTTTTTGGTTGGAAATTCATTGATAAATCAGTGAAATTTTTCCATTGAAAATTCACCCTGTTTTTTGATTGGAAATTCATTGAATTTTTTTCATTGAAAAATCGTGAAATTTTTCCATTGAAAAAATCGTGTATCATTATTATTATTATTATTATTATTATTATTATTATTATTATTATTATTATTATTATTATTTTTATTTTTGAAAAAGAAGTCGAAAATTGTTTGAAAATGACTGACGAGGAAAAGATTTTTCAAAAGTAAATTTGGTCTACCCTGACTCGCCTTGTCTCCGTCGTTTTCTTTGAATCTATTTTATGACTACCTACCTCTATTAATTTCACTCAAATTAACTGGTGTTTGGTGAGGTTGAGTGGCTTGCATTTCAGACTGGCAATTATTTTGTAACAAAGCATCGTCAATATTTATACTCTGAATGTCAGTTTCGTACTTTCTCTCATGATGCTGCAACACAACACAACAAAACACACGAATAATATTAATACCTCGACTGTGGAAACCGTTCGTAAGGCTAATATTGGATCAAATATTATAAATCAACAATCCA